>ML782793.1:1016241-1029326 GCA_009831015.1 Picea engelmannii
CCTCGATTATCATGTTAGTCCACTCTATTTTCTCATTTAACTATGGGTGATATGTTGTACTGAAATAAAAATTTGTCTCAAATCCTTCAAAAAACCCCTTCAAAAATTTGAAGTGAACTTGGAATCTATGTCCAAAACAATTTCCTTGGGAACTCCATTTATCCCAATAGTTTTCTTCACATAAATGTCTTCAATGTTGGCTACCTTGTGAGTTGTCTTCATCGAAATAAAATGTGCAACCTTAGTTAATTTATCCACCACTACCATGATGGAATCATGTTGCTTCACTGTTTTGGGTATCTTATTAATTAAATACACTATAACAAATTCCCATTTCTACTCAAGAATGGGCAATGGTTGTAGCATCCCAGCTGGATGTCTATGCTTGGATTTTACCTTTTGACATTCTAGACATTTGGATATGTAATCAACCACCTCTTTCTTCATTCCTGACCAAAAATATTGGCTTCTTATAACTACAATTGATTTATGATATACTGGGTGCCCAACATATGGCACATTGTGCATTTCTCTCAGCATTGTATTTTTAATCTCTCTAGAGTTTGGCACATATATGTTTCCTCTGTACATGAGGACTCCATCTTCTTTCAACTCAAAATATTTAAATTTATGCTGAAAATTATTGTGTTGTAGTGTTTCTTATATTTGCAAATAGAGTTGATCTGAATTTGCAACCTACAAAATTATGTCTTTTAAATCATACATGCACATGCTAATGGTTTTGGCATG
This sequence comes from Picea engelmannii, assembly GCA_009831015.1. NCBI lineage: Eukaryota > Viridiplantae > Streptophyta > Pinopsida > Pinales > Pinaceae > Picea > Picea engelmannii. Next base: position 1,016,992 of record ML782793.1, read on the forward strand.
CATCTCATGCACTCTCTTGATGAGTGCATCATCCACTTTATTTTCCTTTCCTTTCCTCTAATACGTTTTATATCAAAGTCATATTCATCAATGATCTGGATTATTTTGAGAACAAAATGAAGGCACGGATATAGCAATGAAATATACATAGATATTGCAATAAACATAGAGATAAATTAATGCACAATTTTTATTAATGAGAGAAATGTATAGAAACTGTAAAATTACAGAGGGAATGACTTGCTATAATGGTGGTAGTTTATGTCTAAGAAGAGATGTGATGGCTATGATCATTCACAAGAGGATTATGATGTTTAAAATGAGTCTCCAAAGACATTTTTAACATAAAGAAAATCCAAAACCCTAACCCCGGAAGATGAAACGCCAATATAGTTTCATGATCTACCTAAGTGTGGGAGAAATATGTCAGTGAATATGCAGCATGAAGAGCATGAATGGATTTGTTATAACTTCTCTTGATTGGACAGTGTGGAGGAACCCCTGTAGGTGCAGTAAGAATATCTTAGTGCTCTTCTGCAATCTTGTTGATCTTCGGATAGAAGGGTCTTGGGACAAGGCTGAAGTGATTGTAGTGTCCTTCTCTTATGAATAGATCGTAAAGAGGAAAAACTTTATGGTATGATATATTACTTTGCGACACTATTTTTTCAGGACAATAGTCGAAACTACCTCAGGTATCCTGTAGATATGACCACCAAGACTAACAATGACACTATGGAGCCGAGACTCATAAACAACATGACGCTTCCACATATATGGCTGGAATAATAGAACATCACATACTTCCAGTGGGAAAACATCACACAGTACCTCATCCTTGAAGGTGTTGATGTCGTATGACATGCAACACTATTGGATGACACGAACATCTCATCCTTGGAGAAGCCATTCAATGTTGTATGGTTGTGGGTGTGGTGTTGTCAGAAAATCCAATTGCTTGATGACCTTTGTTGATATGAGGTTCTTCTGGATTCTGCTATCAACAATAAAATGTAGCGGGGTCCCCTTCACCCACATATGTGAATGGAAGAGGTGCTCCCCCTCCTCATGATACTCTGTTTCTTTTGGTTGGATTGTTGTGGTCGTGATAGTAGCAGTGGGTTTTGCATCAATGACCTGTCTCTTTTTATTATTGTCTAAATTAGAGTCTAAGTTGGGGTTCAGATCTATTTCTTTGAGCTTGGACACCAATGATTGTTTTGAGTGACATTCATCGGTGTTGTGCCAAGGGATTTTGTGGAAGTTGCACTACTTCCTAGTGTCCTTCTTCATCTTCTGGTTGCTTGTCTTTTTCTGTATCTTAGACTGGTTGTCCTGAGGTTGGTTGTTTTGTGAGTTAGGGATTCCTTTACCATACTTTGGTTGTTGTGTATTTTCAAACCTGAATTCCCACTTGTTCTACTACTTAAATTCCTGCTCGATTTTGACAACATATCAATAAGCAGTTCCTAGTGATGAAATGTCCAGAAATTCTATTTCAGTTTGGATGTACCTGTGAAGAGCCCTGTGGTATTTTAGAATCAGATGTCACTCAGATTATTTGTGAAATCCGACATTGTTTGGCCACTCTCTTGATGTAATGTGGTCCATCTCATGTATTTTTCATTATAGTTTCCCATAGGGTAATATTGCTCCTTGACCACATCCATAAAAATTCCAAAGTGGGCTCGACCCCAAATATTTCAGACTCCTCTATGGAATTTTTCTCCTAGTAAGTTTCCCACCAATGTTTGACATGGGGGAGATCCTTAAGGAGTGAAAAGGTGATATTTTCTTTGTCGGAAAAATTGTGAACGGAGAAATAACCTTCTAGCAAATTTAACCTTTTTCGAAATCATCCACATTGATCTGACCTTCAAATACGGAAATATAAAAATTCACTTGTTCCTTGAATGGGGCATCATATCCATAGCGACTTCTTGATGAAGACATGTATGTTATTGTCAATAATCATTGAAGATTTGGGGAAAATTCTCCAACATGTTGTTCCTCTATTGCGTGAGGGATTCCAAGAGCAACAGCTTGATGGGATATTTTTTTCCCTCGTCTCTATTTTCATTTTTCGTGGGAGGTCACTTGGGCTAGCGAGAGTGGTTTTCCTTGAAAGAAACTAGCTCGAGACCCAACTCTCTATACCCTAACCTCATCAGGGGCGTGCACTAAGAAACAAAAAGGAGTATCATGCTCTGATACCATTGATCCGGATTATTTTGAGAACGAAATGAAGGCAGAGATATAACATTGAAATATATAGATATATTGCAATAAACATAGAGATACAGTAATGCACAATTTTTATTAATCAGAGAAATGCACAGAAACTATAAAATTACAGAGTGAATGACTCACTAGAATGGTGGCATCTTATCTCTGATAGGAGATGTGATCGCTATGATCATTCAAAGAATATGATGATGTTTAAAATGAGGTTCTATATGAATTTTTAACGTAAATAAAATCCAAAACCCTAACCCTGGAAGATGAAATACAAAAACGTTTGCATGCCCCTATGGGGGTAGTTGATACATCAACTTCCCAAGGGCATAACTTTTGCATGTGATCTCTATTTGGGGTGCATGATAGCTCATTGGAAAGGTCTATATGAGGAATACATATTTTTTCATCACAATTTGGCTAAATCCTATCGTGTGATTGTGGCAGGCCCAAAAAACGTTGTTTAGGGCCTCAAAACAGCCCCAAAACTTTAGGACCCAAAAATATGTAGAAAAAATGACAAGGTGGAAACCCCTGTTTTGATCTAGTGGAATAGGTGGGTGGACACCGATTTCCACCTAGATCAACCAAGGAATTGAAGCCATATAGTTTGCATGGAATTTAGTGTTGGTTGTCTAAACAAATGTTTCATACCATATTGGTATGTCCTTGGCTCAAATTTTCTTCCGATGAGATAATGTCTCCATATTTTTAATGTGTGAATAATAGTTTCCAACTCTAAAACATGTTTGGTATAATTCCTCTCATTTTATTTAAATTTTCTTGGCTCATAACATACCACATGCTCATTTTGTGTGAGGAATTCACCAAGCCCTTCCTTGCAAGCATCAGTGCACACAACAAAATCTTCATCTGGGTTTGCAATATTCAAGATTGGAGCACTTGTCAAAATTTCCTTCAACTAATATTGAAAACTCTCTTCACATTTGGAAGTCCATTAAAATTTCACTCCCTTATTTTGAAAAGTTTTAATTGGGCCCGCAATATTTGAAAAAAAATTATGAACCTTGGGTAATAACCTACAAGTCGTGTAAATGATTTGACTTATGTAACATTTCTTGGCATTGGCTATCCTCTAATGGTCTTTATGTTCTCAAGATCAAGTGCAATCCCATCTACTGAAATAATATGACCCAAGTAATTAATATTCCTTTGATCGAAGATGCACTTACTTAACTAGTCATACAATTTATGCTCTCTCAAAACTTTTAGCACCATCCTTAAATGTTGCTCATGTTCCTCATGTGTCTTTGAGTAGATGAGTATATCATCGAAGAAAAAAATTACAAACTTTTCTAGGTACTCCATGAACACGCCATTCATCAGACACATGAAAACAACCGGTGCATTTCATAGCCCAAATGGCACCACCACAAACTCATAATGTCCATATCATGTCCTAAATGTTGTCTTGTTGATATCTTTTTCCTTTATTCTCACTTGATTATAGCCTAACCTCAATTAAATATTGGAAAATATTCTTACAACTTTCAACTGATCAAATAGATCATCAACACTTGGAAAAGGATATTTGTTCTTTATGGTAACCTTATTCAGTTGTCTAAAATCAATGCACAACTGTAAGGTTCCATCCTTATTTTTCACAAAGAGCACTGGGGCACCCCAAGGTGACACACTTGGGAATATATACCTCATCTTTAATAGTTCTTCAAATTGCATTTACGGCTCTTTCAACTATGGTGTGTACATACTATAAGTAGTCTTGGACACTAGGGCATCTCCTGGATCTAAATCAATGGAGAAATTAGTGTCTCTCTTTGTTGGCAACCCTGGAATCTCCCTAAATACATCCTCAAATACATTCAACATGCGATGGTATTCAAAACTTGGAATTTTATCTTTGGATACCTCTTCCAAATGGGTTGCAAAAATATTGCATCCCTTTCTTAAACTCTTCTTTAATTGCATGGCTGAAATCTCTCTAATATCTATAGTCCCCGGGATACCATGAACCTTCCTTTGTTTCCCTTCCTCATTAAGATAGGTGATTGTCTTGTTATAGAAGTCTAGGACATCATGGTAATTTTCCAACCAATCCATACCAATCAGATAGTCATATGAACCAAGTGGTATGATGTTCGAATCTAACTTTTTGTTGAGTCCATTCATGTCTATTGGACAATTTTTAACCATCTCATTGATCCTTCTCTTAGCCCTTCTGGCTAGCTGAACCAACCAAGACTTCCCATGCTTTCTTTTTTGAAAGTGAAATATTTCAACAAGGTTAGGATCTATGTAACTATGGATAGCTCCATAATCAATTAAAATTGCTATGAGATAGTTATAAATATTACCTTCTACTTCAATCATGGGGCATTTGTATTCTTCTTCCTTATTGTCCAAGGCCACATAAATCCTTGGCATGCTTATTCCCATGTATTTAACGATATCAACCTCTTGAATATTGTGAATAGTCCTCATCCTTTCTCCTTTGTGAGGGAAATCCCTATACAAGTGGCCTTCCTCACACCCCCAACATTTTATGGGTTGTTGTCTTGGAATTTTCCCAAAACAATACGCCATCTATTAGGATCTAATCCTAACCCCTCTTCGTGGGTTATTAGTTAGTATGATATATTTTCTATGTAATAAAGGCTGAAATTGGTTAACAAGTCCTATTAAATAAATGAGAATAAGTCAATGTAAGAAGACCTAAGAGAAGCTTTTGCTTCTAGAAAGATCTTCCTCTAGAAGTTTCCTTAGTATATAGAATTAGCATAAATAAGAGTAGAATCTATTGGATAGTTTGTCTTGAGAATTATTGTAATAGAGCGTTTCTTTACTAGAGGTTTCCCCTTCGAAGAGGCAAGTGAACATGTTTTCCTATCAATAAAGGTATTATTTTGGTGTTGTGGTTTCATCTATTGTGTTGTTCAACTGTTATTCTATGGAATATTTATGTTTTGGATATTACAATAGATCAGGTACCTTACAAGTGGTATCAAAGCACTTTCCTTGGAAGAAAATTGTGGGTTATTTTTTTTAGGGTAGAGACGTATTCTAGCATCTTAAGGATACAGAGATATGTCATTCAACACATAAATCTAAGGTCAGGGAAGCATACACATAGGAACTACAAGTGCTATTTAAGCACACATTTTTGGACACCCTTGTAACCCCTGTTGGTACCCCTTCGAGTGGTAGCACATCAGACAACATCTGTATACGGATTGGCCTAGATATCTTAAAGCCCTTCATAGATAAAAAAAAATCGATCGTCTGATTGTTATAGTGCCACCGAGAATAGAACTTGTACCTGGGTAGTCGTGTAGTATGACTAAGGGCACAGTCTAGCATCCTCATTTGGTTCCCTAAGATATTGGGCCAAGTACTATTGTTGGACCCTGCACGCATATCAGAGAGCTATAGCACAGGGTAAACCCTTGTTTGTAGAAAACCTAAATACCCTAAGCCTTGGGATGGAAACAAAAATAGAAAAGACAAGATATATTGTCGTGCAACTTTACCTCCTACATTATGGTTGTGAAATTACTACACATTTTTTCCTGTTAAGAATTTGGGTCTTTCAACACTGCAGTATTCTTCATATCGGAGTAGAACTCTGCAAGAGTTAAAAAAAATTATGGGGTCGCCCACACCCTTATTTGAGACCTATCCCATTGGATTATTTTTCTATNNACCTATCCCATTAGATTCATATATTCATCTTGATCGCAGTGGTACCTATCATTTTTAACCCTATTTTATGTGGCCTGACCCTTTTCCTTCCCCCTATTAGCCCCCTATCCTGCCAACCTCCTTATCCTAGGTTGTATGCTCTCCCTAATTTTTCCCCATGTCCCATGCTCAGAACTGTCCTTAGACCATGGAAGACTTGGACATTCGGGTTACCTCATTGAATGTGACCAAGACCTCCCTCTAGGAGTTCCTCGAGGACAAGTTCAACACATTGGTGCAAATCATTAAGGGGAATCGCATTGAGTCCCACTCTGAGGATATTCACTCCTCCCATTTTGAGCATCCTCATTCTTCCCACTCTCGTTAGGGTCCTCCACATTCCTCGAATAAGGTGCCCAAAGTTGAGATGCATAAATTTGATGGATCTAACTCAACAGGATGGGTTTCACAAATGGAACACTACTTCTCCCTCCATGATATTAGGGATGATGAGACCAAAATCCATGTGGTGTCTTTGTACTTGGATCAAGAAATATGGAAATGGTGGTAATGGCATAAGAAATTCTATCCAGGATTAACCACTTGGACCATTTTCACCAAAGCAGTTTGTGCCCGTTTTGATAAGGAATCCCATTTTTTGGGTCGAATCACCAAGCTCAAACAAACAGGATCTATGACTTACTGCATCACATCATTTGAGCCGTTTTCCATCTTCACGGAGGGCTTATCGGATGAGTTCTTTCTTGAATGTTTTATCAATGGATTAAAGGACACCATTAAGGCTCATGTTATCATGCATCCTCTGGTCACTTGGTTGCATGCATGCCAATTATCCAGGGAAGAAGAGACCATTCATCATTCCCAACCCCTAATCACTATAGTTCCCAATCATCCTTTGCCAGGAGCTACCTTAGCTCCGACATAAACATTGAAATTCCAAAAGGTATCTCCAGCAAAAATGGTAGAACGTCACAAGGAAGGACTTTGCTATTACTGTGATGACACTTATTCATTAGGCCATAAATGCCATGAATAAAATTTCTTCCATATTGATGCATTAGCTTCCACTTCCTCTAAAGACATCTCATCAAATGAGGCTCCTAACCAAGAGGACTCCCAACCAAGTGTCCACCTCGAATATTTAGTTGAAACCCATGTGGAACTAGCGAAACTTGTCATATCGCTTCATGCCCTCTCGGGTATTTTGGCCCCATGGACATTGAATATCAAGGGCTACATCAAACGTAGTTTGGTCGTGGGGATGATTGATAGTGGTAGCACCCATAAGTTTATTCACTGCAGACTAATTGAGTAGCTCCATTGCTTTGTCCGCCCAATTTATAATTTTCAAATCCTCATAGGTAATGGTAGTACGATGAAGTGTGGGGGTATTTGTGAGAATGTCAAACTCCAAATGGGTGATTATCATCTAAAAAATCACATGTTCTCTATTTCTATGGGTGGTTGTGATATTGTATTGAGTGTGGAATGGCTTCTCACTCTGGGACCAATTATAATGGACTACCAATATTTATATATGATCTTCACCTAAGAGGATCACCCCTATACCCTATGAGGCCTCCAAGCTAGCTCCCCTGAAATCATCAGTTCTCACAGGATGGAAAAATTGTTGAAGAAAATCCACCATGGTGTGATTGCTCAATTTAATGTCATCCATGTCACCGATCTGGCCTCTCTTGAAGTCCCTCCTAGCCTGCAACTAATCTTGGAAAATTACACCAAGGTCTTTGAGGTTCCAATAGACTTACCTCCCTCCAGGGGTGAGCATGATCATAGAACCCCTCTCCCTCTGGGTAGCTAAACCCCAAATGTACACCCCTACAAGTATCCATTTGCTCAAAAAAATGAAATAGAAAATATAGTATAGGAATTACTGGAGGCGGGGGTAATTCACCCAAGTACCAACCCATATTCATCCCCAATGGTGATGGTCTTAAAGAAAGAAGATGTTTGGCGCATGTGTTCATATTTTCATACCATGAATAAAATGGCCATCAAGGATAAGTTTCCCATTCCTATCATTGATGATCTGTTGGATGAACTTCAAGGTGCATGTTTCTTCACAAAATTAGACCTTCTCTCAGGCTATCTCTTGATTCAGATGAAGGAGGCAGATATTTCTAAGACTTATTTTATAACTCATGAAGGACATTATGAATTATTTTTCATGCCTTTTGGCCTTTTCACTGCCCCATCAACCTTCCAAAGTCTCATGAATAAAATATTGAAACCTTACCTTTGGAATTTTTTCCTGGTTTTCTCTGATGGCATCCTCATTCACAGCCGCACTTGGGGTGCCCACCTTCTCCATGTGGACAAATTGCTTCTCTTGCTATAGGAAAACATTTTTTTTTTTCAAAAATGCCAAATGTTCCTTTGGGGCCAACGAAGTGGAATACTTGGGACACATTGTGGGTCGAGATAGGATAAGAGTAGACTCCAAAAAGATACAATCTATGCAGGATTGGCCACGACCCATGACCTTAAAGTGCCTCTGGGGTTTCCTCAATCTCACCGGATATTACAGGAAGTTTGGACACCACTATGGAAAAATTGCTAATGCCTTGACCAACCTTCTTAACAAAAATTAATTTCATTGGACACATGTCGCCGAGAAAGCCTTCACAGATTTAAAGTGGGTCGAGTACACTACTGCAATATTAGCAACTCTTAACTTCAACAAAAAGAATTGGTAGAATCAGATTCTTTCGGCACTAGTATTGGCACAATGCTCACACAAGATGGCTTCCCTAGGCCTTTACATGCCAGGCGTTGAGTGGTCGTAATTTTTTCATATCTACGTATGAAAAATAAATGATGGTCAATCTCCATGCAGTGCACACGTGGCAGCCATATATTTTAGGATGCCATTTTCATATCAAAATAGATCACCATAGTCTGAAATATTTTTTAGAGCAGCAGTTATCCTCCCTAGAACAGAACAAGTGGTTGACCAAAATTTTGGGTTATGATTATGAAATCATATATAAAAAGGGAAAATACAATATAATGGAAGATGCATTGCCATGACAACATGAGGAGGACGAATCCCTCTTTTATTTATCCTTACCTATTCCGTATTGGATTGAGGAAGTACGACAAGAGTGGCTAACACACACACGTGGCAGCCATATATTTTAGGATGCCATTTTCATATCAAAATAGATCACCATAGTCTGAAATATTTTTTAGAGCAGCAGTTATCCTCCCTARAACAGAACAAGTGGTTGACCAAAATTTTGGGTTATGATTATGAAATCATATATAAAAAGGGAAAATACAATATAATGGAAGATGCATTGCCATGACAACATGAGGAGGACGAATCCCTCTTTTATTTATCCTTACCTATTCCGTATTGGATTGAGGAAGTACGACAAGAGTGGCTAACACATCTGACTATGTCCGAGCTGATTCATCGACTTCAAGAGGACCCTAATCCTCCCCTCGTCTACACTTGTAAAGAAAATATTATCAAGTATAAGGATATCCTAGTTCTATCGCCATCTTCAACTCTCAAGCTGAGGCTCTTAAATGAGTTGCACTCATATTCTATTGTGAGCCACTCTAGCTTCCAAAAGACCTATGCTCGTGCATGTCATTCTTTTTGTTGGGAAGGCATGATGAAGGATATCCTTCTCTTTGTCACTGAATGTGAGGTGTGCCAATGAAATAAAGGTGAAACCATCAAGTCTTCAGGAGCTCTACAACCCTTGCCCATTCCAGCTTCTATGTGGATAGACATCTCCATGGAATTTATAGTGGGCATTCCCAAAGATGGTAATAAGTTAGTCATAATGGTGGTGGTTGATCGCCTCTCCAAGTATGCTCATTTTTTTGCATTACCCCACCCTTTCACACCGGAACTGTTAGCTCAAGTTTTCCTTGATCATATTTTCAAGTTGCATGGCATGCCCACCTCTATTATGTCTGATCATAACCCAAATTTCACCGACACATTTCTTTAAGAGTTGTTTAAAGTACAGGGTACCCAACTAAACATGAGCACCACCTATCACCACTAGTATGATGACCAAACGGAATTGGTCAAAAAAAAATTGGAAACTTACTTGAGTTTTTTTTCTTCTACCAAACAACACCGGAGGGTGCAATGGCTTCCCTTGGCATAATGGGGGTTCAATACTTCATATCATACAGAAACTAAAATGACCTTATATGAAGCGGTGTATGGCCAACGACCACCTACAGTCATTACATATCTTCCAGGAACATCAAAGGTCCAATCTATTGACAAAATGTTGCAAGGTAGAACAACCACCCTTGCGGATATGAAGGATAACCTCCACATGGCTCAAAATCGTATAAAGAAACAGGTCGACCAACATCATTCAAAATGGGTTTTTCAGGAAGGTGATCAAGTGTTTCTCATACTCCAACCTTACAAAGAAACATCTCTTAAATCCCATGGATATCACAATTTGGCACCCAAGTTTTATGGCCCCTATAAAATCATCAAGAATATTGGTTCAGTGGCCTACAAATTGGCCCTTCCAGTTACTTCCGAAATCCATCTGGTGTTCCATGTTTCTTGTTTAAATAAAGTGGTGGGACAAAATTGTAGGTTCCAAACCATCCTTCCTAAATTAGATGAAGAAGGCTCCCTTTGGCTCCAACCAGAAGTTGTCCTCAATGCATGTGAACGTCAGTTGCATGGCAGAACTATCAAGGAAGTGTTGATCAAGTGGAAGGACACATCACCAGAGGATGCAACTTGGGAACCATCGACAATAATCCATAAGAGTAGAAGGTATTGGATAGCTTGTATTGAGAATTATTATAATAGATCGTTTCTTTGTTGGATGTTTCCCACTCGAAGAGGCGAGTGAACATTGTTTCCTATCAATACAGGTATTATTTTGGTGTTGTGGTTTCACCTATTGTGTTGTTTTGATGTTAATCTCTGGAATATTTATGTTTTGGCTATTATAATAAATTTGGTACCTTACACCATCCTGGGTTCATTCTAGGCCGATTGTCCTTAATGATATGCTTGATATTTTTTCCTGTAAAAATGTGGCTTAAAACCTTTCTTCCTTTTCTCCATATTACCCTTCATCTTATTGTTCCAAGATTTTTGGAAATTTGGCCTCCCTCAGCTCTATTCATATGTGGTTGTAGGCCGAGCGATGTAATATGTGAACTTTTACATCCAAAATTATAAATAAAAATGTGATTTGAGTTGCAGATGGACATGGATAGAGATATTTGGGCTAAGTAATCCACAAGAGAGGAGGGGTCAAAAAGGGGGGTATTATTCATGAGTTTAAATCCCAAATCGTTTTCCTGGTTTTAATTTTTTGAGTGAACCTTCTAATTATTCCCTTAAGTGTAGAAGAGCTCAATCATTGAATACATGTAAGAGGGTGAGTATTAAGGGTCACATCCAATAGTTATTGGGACCATGGGGCTGAATTACAATCATCTTTGGGAAGAGTGTGAGTCAAGTAAGGAGGAAAAAGAAGAGGAAATTTGTATCGGAAATCAAGAGAGTTTTTTTACAGGAAAATTTTGGGGACACCAAGGAAGAACAAAGTGTTGGATAATGGAGGCAACAATGGTGGACATATTAGTAGTTGTTTTGAGATATCGAAGGCCAAAGAAGAAGGTTTCCATGCTTGTATAAGAGGCAAGTTGTCAGGCATGTAGAGTGAACTCCCTGTGTGAGAGTTTTCACTGGAGCAACAAGCTTGTTGTTGTTAGCTTTCCTCATAGCTAACACCCATGGAGTCCCTAACAACGAGATTCCTAGCCAACCTATGTTGGAAGCACTTATAAAAGAGTGGTACATCCCAAGGGATTACTTGTAGAGAAGGGGATGCATTCCTTGTGTCGAGCAGGTTGAGAGGAATAGAGTTGGAGGAGTTTGGATAACTATAATAAAAATGAGTGGGTTGTGGGAAAAATAATTTTTGAGTGGACTGTGGAGAGACGCTCTATTTTTTGGAATCCTAGCCCCAACTTGGGGGCGAATTGATATTGATATTTGGAAAAACAAGTCTATGGTTGGGTTGAATGTTTGTTCCCTGCAACTGGTTGCACAACTATTATAAAAAGATAAGTTTTTCTATCTTGTATCTGAATTATATTATGGGTTTATATTGATGTGCATAAACTTTGTTTTTAACAAATTACATGTGTTTGTGTGTATGTTTAATTAGTTGCATTCATGTTTAAATTATTTTGTTAATGTATGGGAGTTTTAGCATGATGTGTAATGTTATCACTATGTAAATTTGTTCGGCTAATAAAAAAAACGACAAAGGTAACCTACAAACCAACTTTAGAGCTGGGTACTAGCCTGCTCAGCTCAGAGAGGGCTCTCTCATGTCACTTGGTATTTATTTGACAATCAATGGCTAGGTTTTGTTGTTTTTTTT
>ML782793.1:1029332-1044175 GCA_009831015.1 Picea engelmannii
GGAACTTAGGGCTATGGAGTCAAAATTTTGAAATTGAATGAATACATTGACTAGTCTGTACAAATCTCTAGAGGATAAAGGCTAAATGAGGCGATAATTCTGAGTTATAATTTGTAAATTTGCAGAGTGTGGGAAGAAAAATAAAACATGTAACTGCATCAGAGCATTAAATAAATGAATTCTGAATTAGTTAGGAAGAACTTTACAAAGTTTAAATTTCTTTATCCGAGAGCATCACAAGATGAATTATGCACCTTTGACTATTAAATTTAAACAGAAGACGGTGAAAATGAAATCAGAAATATAGGAAATGCATACAAAGAGAGGAGACAAAACTCACATCACCACCATTAGAATCTTTTCATGGAAACTTCAAAGAATTATGCATGTGTATTCAATTCAGCTTCAGAAAATTACAATTGAGTTCAGAACAACTAGAATTGTTCCCTTGCACTTCTGCCAACACTAATACATTCAGAATCTCTAATAGTTATACAATTTGAGTTCCTTCGGTTTGAAACCGATTACAATAATTGAAATGAAATGTTTCAGTTTCTGAAACTGATTACAATAATTACAAAATTACAGTTTCAGTTTGAAACCGATTACAATAATGAGCAAGAAAACGTTTGGTAATTCAGATTCTAACTCCTCTGACACTTCAGCTCCTTCCTCTGCCACATTCTCTTTGAAATTTCACTTGTACTCTTTCAAATCTAATTTCATTTATCCATATTCTCCTTAAATATTTGGGAATAATATCTTTGAATAAAAATAATTCCCAAATATTTTTTATCCTCTAGAATTAAATTTCCATATTTTAACCCATGCCCATGGTTTCGAAAAACCATTTATTGCTTTATTCCCGTGGTTTTGAAAACCATGTCTTGTTTTGCCCAATTTACCATTTCACTGAAAACCGTGTATTTTTTTGCCCAATTTACCATTTCACTATGAAAACCATTTACTGGTTTGTTTCCCATGGTTTTGAAAACCATGTCTTGGTTACCATCTTTGGTAAAACAAATTAATCCTCTTCTTTTAGTTCTGTAAAACTTTTGGATAAACAATTATCCAAATATTCCTTTCATGTGCATCTTCCCATTTAATTATTTTACATGGCAATAAACATTAATCTCTTTTCTTTGTAAAATTTAAATTTTACCTATGTAAAACATTTTCACCGTGAGGAAGAAATTTTTTTATGGCATTGAAAACTCCATGATTTTTTTTAAATGAATTCCTGGAAAACTATCATCATATGCCTCACATTTATGAAAACAAATCATAAATTAAATGTTTTCCATAGTATTTTGGGCTTGGGAGGAGTGTTTTTAACCCACACCACTTTTACCCCCGAAATGCATCACCAAAGACACGTCTCCCCGATCAAAAACAATGGTTTGGATTTCGGGACCACTTCAAAAAATTAACTCTCGATCACTTTCAACCCCTGAAATGTATGTGCACCCTCCATATACCCTTTGTCTTTTCCTCTTAGTTTAATCTTTGTGCCCATGATTTGACGTGAGTTCATGAATTAGATATTCGGTTAAATATTAATATAAATGTTTTAATATAAAAATATTTATATTAATTAAATTATAAACCTTTTTTTCCATTTTTCTAAGGACTTTGGGCATATGTGGCTCATCACATGAGTGTGTGGATAGGATAAGGGGGATTAAGCTTAATAAAAGGAATATTTTTAATTTTCAACAAGAATATGATAATAAGGGGTAAAAATGAATGAAGTGATGGAACCAAGGGATTTAGATGAGCATTAAGGGTAGATATAGGTTTGGGATATTTGCCAATTTTGACTCGTGGAGGACATGAATATTTTGTATGATTAGTCGAGTGAAGGATTTATGTGATGGGAGTTTGATGGAGCTGGTGAAAAAGTTTTAAAATCTGAGTGGAAAGATAGTACAAGGACAATATGCTTTGGAAAAATTAATGCAAATTAGCATGTGATAACATTGGCTCCAATGGGGATGTTATCCTCCCAGTGAGGTAAAAAAGAACTCGTAGACCCAGTGCCTGATCCATTGGGTTGCTCCCAAAACATGTGTTTATACCCTGCTCTGGCCTTTCGCCAGTGTCGGCTCAAAACCAAAGTCTGCACATTGCTCTCAACTGGAGACTGAACGGTGAATACACCGCTAAAATCTGACTATACACACTACTGAAAATCCAAATTGAAAAATGATTGACCAACAAGCTTGTTCGCACCTACCTACCCTAATTGCTAAAATGAATGCCAATAAAGTGAAATCATAATTACAATGCACCCATGAAAGCATTTTATCCACTGTTTGTTTGTTGGAAGATTGGTTGTTGTCATTGATGTCAACCCTAGTCATGGGTTTTTGAACGCAAGATTGATGAAGGTATTTGGACATGAAGGAAAATGCACATGTATATACAAGACCCATGGATGGATATTATACATCATGTTGTTTCTGGTGGTATGTGGCATGTCATGTGGATCCTCATGGTTTAGGAGAAATGAATTTTTGAAGATGACAAAGTGAATTGAAGAAGGAAGTACATGTAGGCCCTAAAGATAATTAAAGAAAAGAATTACAAAATACGAAATTTTCAGGTCGGCCCTAATGTTAAAAGGAAGTGACGTAAATGGTATAAATAAATATCATTATATATTCATTTGATACACAAGTCAAATTTCAGAGGAAATCAGAAGTAAAGAAGGCCGGATTTCAAGGGAGGATGAAGTGTTTTGGTGATGTGTTCTAAGGTATGTTATTTTCAGGTCATCTTACCATTTTTGCTATAATTTTTTTCTAGAACTATTCAGATGGTGAAATTGCTATGGTATTGAGAATACATATCAAGGTACCTGTGGTAAAAATTTCATCTCTTGATTTTCTATAATTATGGAGATATACTCTGTGGAAGATAGGGTTTGTGACCAGTCCTAAAGCTAGTCAATAAACAGGTGTTCCGGGTAACACAGTCATAACTTCTTCATAGAGAATCAAAATGAAGTGTGAAAAACTTCATTGGAAAGAGTATGGACTTTAGTTTCTTGTGTGCGAGTTTCAGAATCAGATGCTAAATTATGAGCGTGGGGCATTATGTGCAAGTTCACTCTCCTGAATAGAACAAAATTGAATAAAGTCTACAATTATTTCTATAACTTATTTTTGGGGAGGATTCAAGGAGTTAAACTTGGAGGAGTTTCAGAGAATACATTGAGTAATATTATATACAGGATCAGAGTACTCCAAGAATTGAAGAATTGTAGAAATTGAAGAAGTCTCAGGAAGCATTATCAGGTTCTATGTAATGATCGGTTGATGGTGATGATTTAATGTAAAGTTTTATTATCTCTCATATATTCTTGGGTGGAAGGAAGGGGAAAGGATGGAGAGTTAAAAAATCTCTTGATATTTGAGGATTTTATCTTCCTCTTGGAGGTTTATCCCTCCCTTTACATTTAGAAGCTGTAGCTACCTTTGGAAGTCATTACTTCCCTTGAACAATAACTATTGATTATTTCTCATATATTGTGCATGGTGTATTGTGGTGTATTGGTGTAACTCTTATACTATTTTTCATTTCTCATTGGATATAATTGAATGGGTTAAGTATAAGTTGAAAAAGGCTTTAAATTGTACTTGATATTGATTCACCCCCCTCTCTGTATCAACAATTGGATCAGAGTGGGTTACCTTCAGTACAGTTTAACCACTGGAAGGAAGATCCTAAGAAGAAATGGAAGACAAAAATCCAAATGGGATTCCACCATTTGATGGAAGAAATTTTGAATACTGGAGTAATAGAATGGAAACTTACTTGAAAGCTCTCAGGGAATATGTTCGGTTCTCAGTTGCTTCAGGATACAATGCTTTGAAGAAACCAAAGACTGCAGCTCAGAAGGAAGCAAAAAGGAACAACAAATTGGCAATAGATACCATCCTAGATGGATTGACAGATTTAGTGAAATCTAAGGTGGGATCATGTGCATCATCAAAATATATTTGAGACAAGCTACAAGACCTTTATGTAAGGGAAGAAGCAGAAGAAGAAGAAGTTGAAGCAAATTAAAACATCTCAGATTTCAAAAAAGAAAATAGAGGTCAGTTATTTTTCTTTAATTGTGAAGCAGTAGGTCATGTCGAATTTGAATGTCCTAATCCAAGGATTGAAAGAAATGACACTGAAGAAGAAAATTTCAATGAAGAAGAAGAAAATCATGAAGAAAAAATTACTCAACAAGAAGATGAGAATCTTAAAAAATTGAAACATGTTGAGATTGAAAATAGCAAGCTCAAAGACACGTAAAGAAAACTAAGAAGTGAATTGGGTAGTTGTGAAAATACAATTGTAAGCTTGAAGAAACAATTAGAATACTTTGAGAAACTAAGAGAAGAAACCATTTCCTTGAAAACTCTACTTGAAGAAGAAATAAGAATAGGAGAAGTAAGGAATGTCCAAATGATGAAGAAAGAAAAAGATTGTGAGAAACTTGAACAAGAAGTTGTCTCATTGAGGAAGAGCTTAAGAAACTCTCAAGTGCCAAAAGACTTAACACATATTGGATTCATAGGTGAAATTTCATACAAAGAAGATGAAAATACCAACAATAAGGTTGAAGAAAGAGCTACACAGACAGTTGATGAGAAGTGGACCAGGATACCAGAAAGAAGGAATGATTACAAAAGAGACGAATATCCAAGAAGACCTCCTACCTTCAGGAATCAAAGAATCTTCAATCAGTATGAAGGAAACTAAATAAGAATAGATCACAAACCCAGATGGACTACATCACAAAGAATCCCACTTACTCCAAGGTATCAAAATTTCTTTCTTGGCCATTGTTATACTTGCAAAAATTTTGGACATAAGACAATTAATTGCAGAATCAATGAAAGGAACAAATATGCAAGAAAAATGAATGGTGTAAATAGAATATATGGAAATAATCATGGATTTGTCAACAAAATTTATAATTCATTTTCCCCATTGATGGAAAAAAATATTGTATGCTACAAATGTAATTATCTTGGACATAAAGCACGAGATTGCAGATATATGAATGAAGATATCTATGTGCCAACCACGATATGGAGAAGGAAAGATATTCCAAACAATGAAGATTGTCGAATAGCATTAACCGCTGAAGAATGTAAAGAAGAAGAAGAATGGTATATAGACAGTGGATGTTCTTCACACATGACCGGGGATCAAGACAAATTCATCAGCTTGAAGAGAAAGGGTGGCAATGTTGCATTTGGAGATGACTCATTTGCCAAAATACTTGGAGAAGGTGTAGTAGAACTTGGAAGAAAAAATTTAAAAGCAAAGAATGTCCTATTGGTTGAAGACTTGAATCATACTCTACTCAGTGTTATTAAAATGTGTGATCAAGGATACACTCTTACGTTTGACTCCCGAAAATGTAAAATCAGAGAAAATAACTCAGGAATATTGGTTGCAATTGCAACAAGAAGACAAAACAACATATACATCCTAGACATGAAGAAGAGAGAGAAGACAGAAGCCACACAAAATGATTCCAAGGAAGAAAAAGTCCCAAAGACCAAAAATATGGATGAAGTATTATTGAGTGCCATATGTTCAGGGGGAGCAGCCCCAAAGAAGAGAGTTACCTTTTTCCATTAAACTCAGGGGGAGAATCCCTACCCTTTTCCATTGATGTGAAAGAGGGAGAGAAATTGGGATCATGATGATAGGGGGAGAATGAGTGTTTCCATCAAAGACAAAGGGGGATATTGTTGGAAGACTGGTTTTTGTCATTGATGTCAACCCTAGTCATGGGTTTTGGACCGCAAGATTGATGAAGGTATTTGGACATGAAGGAAAATGCACATGTAGATACAAGACCCATGAATGGATATTATACATCATGTTTTTTTCGTTGGTATGTGTCACGTCACGTGGATCCTCATAGTTGAGGAGAAATGAATTTTTGAAGATGACAAAGTGAATTGAAGAAGGAAGTACATGTAGGCCCTGAAGATAATTAAAGAAAAGAATTACAAAATAAGAAATTGGCAGGTCAGTCCTAATGTTAAAAGGAAGTGACATAAATGGTATAAATAAATATAGTTATACATTCATTTGATACACAAGTCGAATTTCAGAGGAAATCATAAGTAAAGAAGGCCAGATTTCAAGGGAGGATGAAGTGTTTTGGTGATGTGTTCTAAGGTATGTTATTTTTAGGTCATCTTACCATTTTTGCTATAATGATTTTTATAGAATGATTCAGATGGTGAAATTACTATGGTATTTATAAGACATATCAAGGTACCTATGGTAAAAATTTCAGCTCTTGAATCGCTATAATTATGGAGATATAATCTGTGGAAGATAGGGTTTGTGACCAGTCCTGAAGCTAGTCAATAAACAGGTGTTTCGGGTACAATAGTCATAAATTATTCATAGAAAATACAAATGAAGTGGGACGAATTTCATTAGCAATATTACATACTTTAGCTTCTTTTGTGAGAGTTTCATAATCGGATGTTAAATATTGAGCGCGGGGAATTCTATGCAAGTTCACTCTCCTGAATAGACCAGAATTGAATAAAGTCTATCATTCTTTCTATAACTTCTTTTTGGGGTGGATTCAATGAGTGAAACTTGGAGGAGTTTCAGAGAATACATTGAGTAATATTATCTAAAGGATCATAGTACTCCAAGAATTGAAGAATTGCATAAATTGAAGAAGTCTCAGGAAGCATTATCAGGTTCTATGTGATGATTGGTTGATGGTGATGATTTAATGTAAATTTTTATTATCTCTCATATATTCTTGGCTGGAAGGAAGGGGCAAGTATGGAGAGTTAAATTATCTCTTGATATTTGAGGATTATATCTTCCTCTTGGAGGTTTATTTTGGAAGATTGGTTGTTGTCATTGATGTCAACCCCAGTCATGGGTTTTGGACCGCAAGATTGATAAAGGTATTTGGACATGAAGGACAATGCACATGCATATACAACACCCATGAATGGATAGTATACATCATGTTGTTTTTGGTGGTATGTGGCACGTCATGTGGATCCTCATGGTTGAGGAGAAATGAAGTTTTGAAGATGACAAAGTGAATTGAAGAAGGAAGTACATGTAGGCCCTGAAGATAATTAAAGAAAAGAATTACAAAATAAGAAAGTGGCAGGTCGGCCCTAATGTTAAAATGAAGTGAAATAAATGGTATAAATAAACATCATTATACATTAATTTTGATACAAGTTGAATTTCGGAGGAAATAAGAAGTAAAGAAGGCCGGATTTCAAGGGAGGATGAAGTCTTTTGGTGATGTGTTCTAAGGTATGTTATATTTCAGGTCATCTTACCATTTTTTCTATAACTTTTTTTCTAGAATGATTCAGATAGTGAAATTGCTATGGTATTGAGAATACATATCAAGGTACCTTGGGTAAAAATTTAAGCTCTTGATTCTATATAATTATGGAGATACACTCTGTGGAAGATAGGGTCTGTGACCAGTCCTGAAGCTAGTCAATAAACATGTGTTCTAGGTAAAAAAGTCATAACGTATTCATCGAGAATTCAAATGATGTGGGAAAATTTTCATTGGAAATAGTACATGCTGTAGTTTCTTGTGTGCGAGTTTCAAAATCGAATGTTAAATATTGAGCGCGGAGAATTCTGTACAAGTTAGGTCTCTTGAATAGACCAAAATTGAATAAAGTCTACCATTCTTTCTATAACCTCTTTTTTGGGAGGATTCAAGGAGTGAAACTTGGAGGATTTTTAGAGAATACATTGAGTAATATTATATATAGGATCATATTACTCCAAGAAATGAATAATTTCATAAATTGAAGAAGTCTCAGGAAGCATTATCAGGTTTTATGTGATGATTGGTTGATGGTGATGATTTAATGTAAAGTTTTATTATCTCTCATATATTCTTGGGTGGAAGGAAGGGGCAAGGATGGAGATTTCAACTCTCTCTTGATATTGGAGGATTGTATATTCATCTTGGAGGTTTATCCCTCCCTTTACATTTGGAAGTTGTAGCTACCTTTGGAAGTCATTACTTCCATTGAACAATAACTATTGATTATTTCTCATATATTGTGCATGGTGTATTGTGGTGTATTGGTGTAACTCTTATACTATTGTTCATTGCTCATTGGATATAGTTGAATGGTTTAAGTATAAGTTGAAAAAGGTTTTAAATTGTACTTGATATTGATTCACCCCCCTCTCATTATCAATAGTTTATCCCTCCCTTTACATTTGGAAGTTGTAGCTACCTTTGGAAGTCATTACTTCCCTTGAACAATAACTATTGATTATTTCTCATATATTATGCATGGTGTATTGTGGTGTATTGGTGTAACTCTTATACTATTTTTCATTTCTTATTGGATATATTTGAATGGGTTAAGTATAAGTTGAAAAATGTTTTAAATTGTACTTGATACTAATTCACCCCCCTCTCAGTATCAACATTGTTTTCTTTGCACATTCTTGCTCCAAACCTTGTTTACTGATAATTCATTCAAGAATTTACCTATAAATTCAAATCTCAAAAAATCAAAAACATTGGGACTGTTTACTAACTCCAACAAAATTTCAAATGGATCCTCTAAAACATGCATAAAACAACAATTGTGATTCACCCCTTCCACTGCATTCTTGTTTTCATGTGATTTAACCTGTTGATTTCCACCAAGAGGCTGAAAAATCTGCTGAGACTATTGAAAATAACAATCTTCTGAATCAGAAGATAGTGTTGGTTGAAATGAAACCCCTGGTGGAAAGAAATCCATATCTAACACTGACGTTGATTGAAAATCATCTTTATTTCCAAGATGGTAGTTGAGCACAGGCTACAAATCTGAACTGAAATCACCTTCCATGTAATCAGCAACACGGTCATTAAATGCATGAGAAGGTTGTTGGTATTCCTCACTGATAACAATTTGTTCATGTAAAACAGTGTCAATGTGAATGCAGTCAAACTACCATGCTTCCTCTATTATCTCATGATTTACTTTCAACAATTCAAAGGAATAAAAACATAATGGAAAATAGTTTTCATTTGCAAGTCCATTGATTTATTCATATTCAACATCATGCCTGGAGGATTTCTGATTTGAAACATTATAAACATTTTGTTTCAGCAATTTGAAAGAAGCAAAACACAATGGCAAGGTTCTTTCACCTAATTCAAAACCTTCTTCATTTTCTTCATTATTGTCATATGCACATTTTTCAATTTCTTTGGATTGTTGAACACACTCATTTTCAGATTCATCTTCGACCAATGGCTGCAATTTTGAAAGGACAAGGCCTTCTACATAACAAGTAACAGGGTTATCAAACACATGAGAAGATTGCTGCAATTTCTTGTCAATTTGTTCCAGTGAATCAGTGTGATTTGGCATCATCACACATTCCTTTGCTTCAGTGATGATCTTAGAATTTTTTTTCAACAATTTAAATGAAGAAAACCATAAAGGTAAATAATTTCCTTCAGCTGATTCAATACTTTCTTCTTTGCAACTATGATATGTAGGTTGATTGCTCTCATTACATTGTTGAAAAGGAACATTTTCTGATAGAGAACATGCAACTGGTTGTTCTAGGAAGTCAACATCACAATCATCATCATATTCATCATACATAGGAAAATCACCAACATCTGCAATGTCATCTAACAAGGAAAATATTGGAACATCAACTTGCTCTTCAACAAGCTGATTTGCAAAATCATCTTCTTGATTGTCTACAAATGAATACATAAAACAATCATCCCCATGCTTATCATGGGATGGATCAGAAGCTAAATTAGCACCTTCTCTTTTAATAAGTGGAATACAATCCTTTGCAAAATCATTAGTATTTAAAACTTCAAGAGGGCATATGATATTATTAACTCTCTGCTCAAGATTCAAATCAACTATTTTCTGTTCATATTCACTGTCATGTTCTTTAGCATCCAACTCCTTATTTCGAATCTATTTACACACTTGGATATTGTGTTGAATCTCATGAGCATCATTAAACATTTTCTGTAAGGACTTAGGTCTTCTTTCCATCAGGTTGAAAGACAAATCTGGATAAAACGTTGTTGCATAATGGAGCATGAAAGCATCTTCATTGGGTTGAATGTATTTGGGCAAACTGTAATAAATACTGGAAAACCTTCTACTAAATGTAGAAATAGTTTCATTGCTCTGCCTTCTCAAGGCATAGAACTCTGTAAGTTGTAGATACAAAGATTTCTTCTTGCCCCAAAACTTCAAAAAGACATTCTTCAATTCCTCCCATGATCTAATTTTCTTTGGATGCAAATGTTTAAACCAGTCTTTGGTATCCCCTTTAAAGGATTGAGAGAAGGCCCTCATACAAACATCATCATGATCAATATCAAACAAATCTATAAAATGTTCAAAATCTTGGATGTGTTTTTCAGTTGTTATGGAATTAGGTTCTCCATCAAACACAGGTAGGTACTTATAGTGCTTTAGAGGAATATCATGAAGGATGTGATGTAATTTTAAAGGATTGTATCTATGTTGAATATTGGAGGGTGTTGGATCAAGTACAAGAGGTGATACATCATCCTTGGTTTCATGGGGCTCATCAACTTGGCTATGGTCATCACATGGCTCAGATGGAATATTTTGATCAAAATAAGTGATAAAATGAGGAGATATATGTACAAATTTAGGAGGAGGATATACAATTGCAAGATTCTCATGATCGTCATTTGAATGCAGCAGGTAAAGAAAAATTTGTTTAGCATGTTCAGGAAAGGACAAAAGGTACTTAGTAACAAAAAATATTATGTCTTGGAAAAAACTCAACTTTAGGTACTTGTTTTCTCCCATGATGTCCTTTCATAGCTATGTCAATCGATCTCGTCCTCCAGTGGAGTCTCTAAATCACATTTGAAGTTTGATTGGATTCGCCAATAAAATATTCAGGCCACTGAGTCTTTGGACAATGGAGTCACCATGAAAATTTTGAATTCTAGATTCTTGAAAATGGAGTCGTCGAGTGAATGATGTACATGCTTTTTGTGTCTGAATACTTTTCACCATCAGTACTCAGATATGAACTTTTTTGTTTCTCCCAGAGAATATTTCACCTTCGTTCCCCGACAACAGTGCCAAAATGTTAGCACTCTGTAAATGTGTTCGGCTAATAAAACAAACGACAGATTTAACCTACAAACCAACTTTAGAGCTAGTTACTAGCCTTCTCAACTCATAGAGGGCTCTCTCGTATCACTTGGTATTTCTTTGACAATCAATGGCTAGGTTTTGTTGTTTTGGGTGGTTTTTTATAAATTTTTTGGAAAGGAAGGGGAGGCACACTTAGGGCTATGGAGTCAAAATTCTGAAAATGAATGAAGACACTAACTTATCTATAGAACTCTCCAGAGGATAAAGGCTAAATGAGGCAATAATTATGAGTTATAATTTGTAAATTTGCAGAGTGTAGGAAGAAAAAAAAAACATGTAACTTCATCGGAGCATTAAATAAATGAGTTCTGAATTAGTTAGGAAGAACTTGACAAAGTTTAAATTTCTTCAGCCGAGAGTATCACAAGATGAATTATGGGCCTTTAATTATCTAATTTAAACAAAATACGGTGAAAATGAAATCAGAAATACAGGAAATACATACAAAGAGAGGAGAAAAAACTAAGATCACCACCATTAGAATATTTTCATGGAAACTTCAAAGACTTTTGCATATGTATTCAATTCATCTTTAGAAAATTACAATTGACTTCAGAACAACTAGAATTGTGCCCTTACACTTCTGCAAACACTAATACATTTAGAATCTCTAATACTTATACAATTTGAGTTCCTTCAGTTTGAAACCGATTACAATAATTGAAATGAAACGTTTCAGTTTCTGAAACCGATTACAATAATTACAAAACGACAATTTCGGTTTGAAACCAATTACAATAATGAGAAAGAAAAAATTTAGTAATTCAGATTCTAACTCCTCTGATGATCAAAATATGGACCAGGGGTCAAAATTTAGCTCAAAAATCAAAGTTCTAGGAATTGACTCAAAACAAACGAGTGCTTATCCCTCATCGTCATGAACCCAATGCAACTCGTTTGGGTTCAAACGGACGTCGGATGAGAGAGCTATCACGATCTGTTCGAATCGCCAAACAGGTAAAAAAAAATGGGTTGACTGTACAGTCCGTACAGTCCATATGGATGCTGACGTGGCAGAGATCATACACTGAGGTGGCATGTCCATATGCTGAGTTGGCATATGCTGACATGGTATTTTCGGATCGGTAGATGTGGACGAGTGATGTTGCGACACGTGGCATTTAATGGGAAAATGGTGTGGTGCCACGTGGCCCAGTCATGGGCTGCCACGTGGCACCGTTGTAATTGGTTGTTTGGTTAAAATATTATGGAGTCCATGGGGATCAAACCCCGGACCTCCCCACCGTGCAAATCTTTGGCAAAGGCCTCCCAACCGATGTGCCACACATTAGTTCTTATCATATATATGCGTTCTTATATATTTAAGTTTGACTATGTTGTATGTTGGCGCGGGGGTTCGTGTTGGGGCTTAGCCCCAGCCCTTGGTTTTGTGCGCATACCCATGCGACCAAGATACACAGATTTGTTGCATGGGAACCTTACCATGTTATGGTTCTGTTACATTCCACATTACATTGCATTAACGAGGTTCCATACTCCGGTTACATTTCCGTTTGGTTGATATCATTCGGTTTCCATTTTATGACGGGGTTACAAACAGTCTGAAGTTAGGGTAGTTGGTTACCACGGGATTCAGTTCCAAACCAATATTTGCAATTACATACGGACTATGCACCATAAAATGGCAGGGTTTTGGTTTGAGTTCAAACGGTTATGCAACCATTCGACCGCCACTTGTACTTTATTTATTCGCTTTTGAACGGACCCCTTTTTGTTTGAGCGCGGTCGTATGGAAGACCACATGACCATGACCTTGGCGGTTAGGGGCTAGGTACACCCATAACTGTCCTACAATTTGATCAGTTTTGCGGTTAAGCGTGTGTGATGGGTTTTAGCACGAATTGGAGCGTGTGTGCTAGGTTGAATGCCCAGAGGTGCATTTTGGTGAACCAGAGACAACAAGCTTGAAGGAAGAAAATGGCAGGAGGCCTATCTTCTTCATTTTTTTGGCCAAATGAGGTGCCGAAAAAGCCCAGCTAGGGGTTTTTGGACGTTTTGAATCCATTGGCACTATTTTCAAATCCATTTGAAGACTTCTTTTACAATTTTTTAACCATTGAAGTTTCAGAGAGCTCTAGGGAGCTTGAAGCCCTCATTGTTGGAGGTCTTGCTTAGATGAGCCTATGTTTGTTTTCTGTGATTGAATAATCATTTTTGGCTAATTATTATGCTCTAAACACTTTGGGATAGGTTTCAGATCCATTTGAGGACTTTTATAGGTGTTTTTTCCACGAAGAAGCTCAGGGAAGCTTAAGGCCACATGTAGAAGAGGTCATGCCTGGATGAGCCATGATCTGTTTTCAGAGTTTTATTAGTCATTTTTGGGGTTTTTATGTATTCTGAACCCAATGGTACAATCTGTATTTCCATTGGATTTGAGCAGAATCTTGTAAAAGAATATTGAAAAATTAATCCCAGAGAGCTAAGTCCATTGATGGAGGCTCAAGGAGATGTAGCCCAGAGAGGGGTGAACTCCTTTATCATCTTGTTATTGTTGTGAGTTTGATGGTTTATTTGATGCAAGTTATGTTGCTATGTATTTAATTAAAAGTACATATTTAACCATTTAAAAGAACATTTCCTCACACATGAACATTTAAAAGAAGAAGCATAAACTTGACACATAATTCATCTTGCATATTTTAACACATGGAGCAAGGTCCTGTAAAGTTTATTTTAATGAAGTAGAGGGTGCTTGCATAGCATAACAAGTCATCCCCCTATTTTCAGATCAGGTGGTATCAGAGCATAGTTTGTTTTTCTCATGTGTTTGCCATTGATAGCTTGATATTTAGCTGTTGGTATTATTGTGCAAGTTTTGTGTTGAAGTTTGATATCTTGCAAGGATGGAGGAAGCTTCAAACATTGATAGTTCTCATACATCTTCATTGTCTAAGTTCTTTGACAAAGAGATGTTTAAGGAGTTGCTAACCATGAAATATGTGGTGCAAGAGATGTGGTAAGAAAGAAGAGAGAGCATTTCCCTTGAAGAGAAGTTGGTGGCCATGAAGAAGGAGAAAGACCAGCTTCTTGAAAAGTTGCATGAGATGGAGACTCAACTCCATTAGGAAAATGAAACCCTTACCAAGTACATACATCAACATAAGGTATGTAATGTTAGTTTATCTTCAAATTCCTCTCCAAATGAATGTTTTGGTGTTTTTGAAAATCACACAAGAGGAATAGGGTCCAAGTTATTGTTAAAAATGGGCTATGAAGGTAGAGGTTTAGGTAAGCATGCACAAACCATTGTTGAGCCTATTGTTGTTGAAGAGAGACCCAAGTATTGTGGTATTGGATATGAACGAAGAGATGGAGCAAATTCCAAAGTTGAGGAGACAAGGGAAAAAGTTCCAAGAACAAATTTTGTTTCAAGTTCACCTCCTCAAGAAGGCTATAAAGGTGAAACTTCAAGAACTTTTGTTGAAAATTCAATCCCTCAAGCATGCAAAGCTTGTGTTCAAGATGAATGC
This sequence comes from Picea engelmannii, assembly GCA_009831015.1. NCBI lineage: Eukaryota > Viridiplantae > Streptophyta > Pinopsida > Pinales > Pinaceae > Picea > Picea engelmannii. Next base: position 1,044,052 of record ML782793.1, read on the forward strand.
AAATGTGTGAAATGAAAGAGTTGTGACAGCGATGAGGACAAGAACACTGTTGTTGGTCTTCAAAGGAGAGCTTGTAACTCTTCAAATTCACCTCCTCAAAGAGGCGATAAAGGTGAATGTTCAA
>ML782793.1:1044225-1071647 GCA_009831015.1 Picea engelmannii
TATCATTCAGTTGCTTTTGATTATGTTAAGCATGATAAATTTGTATGTAAAAATGGAAGAAAAAGTCCATGTACATATTGTGGTTTATATAACCATCATATTTCAAAATGTTGGAAAAGATTGGCCACTTTCAGGAAACTTTATAAGAAAAGACAACTTGAAAAGAGGATGCAAAATATTTGCACTCATTGTCAGAAGCGGGGTCATCTCATTGACCAATGTTGGACATTGCATCCAACCACTCATCCACAACACAAGAAGCAGATGGATAAATAGATTGGCAAGAATGGAAGAGGAGATTCCATCATCGATGTGAATCAAGATGATTCACAAGAGGACGATTTTCAGCAGAAAAAGTCACCATTGAGTTGGCTTGGTAAGAAATGGTTGGATTTCTTGAGCAAGTAAGGCTTGCATTTTCTGTTGTAAATGCACTTTTCAGCCTTATGTGTGCATTTATGTTGAGAGTATGACAAGTTGCAGCAGTTTATCATAACTTGTATGATGCAAGTTTGCATGTGAATGCAATTCATTTGAAGGCATTCTTGTTGTTGCACAACTTCATCGGGAGGATGTAAAAGATGGGTATGATGTTCACTTGTTACAGCCATATATCTTTTTCATTTTCAGCTCTTATGTACCCACATGTTTCGGTTTTATGTACTTATGTTTGTACTGGAAGGAGAGTTGAAGAGTCATGCACATGCATTTGTTTTTGTATGTGTGTAAGTAGTGAACCTGGTGATAGTTTATCATGAATGGCTCATGATTATAACATGATTTTGTATCATGAATGTCGACTTGTCAGTTTGGGAAGGTCGATATGTTTCAAATGAGTTTCGACTTGTGTCGATGTTGTCTTGATGACTATGTTGTGTCGATCATGTTTTTCGACTTATGTTTAGTCGATGGTGTTTGTTGACTTGTAAGTTGATTTTGAGTACACCAAGATGCAAGAAAATGCCATGTGATTTGATGAAGTACAAAATGCGACAGTTTGTTTGAAGAGAAAAAAGACTTTGTTGGCATCATTTTTAGTCTTGTATAAATTTGTTTTCAAGATTGATGGTTTTCTTGGCTTGTGACAAGATGTTGCAGGAAAGTTTATGAAACCATTGGAGAGCGGATTGTGTTGATGCCAAAGAGTTCATGAGAGGGACTTGATTCTCAGTGGGAAGGTTGCTAGTATTCCAATAACAAAGAGAACAGTGGGTCAATAGAAGCCAGAGAACAGTGGTTGAGGGACATAGTCAGTTGCAGTGCAAGGCATGTCAAAGTATCCAGGTGATTGTCGAAAAGACTTTTCAAGTAGAATCAGTTGATAGAACTTGAAAGAAGAAGAGTATTGAAGCTCAGACAGATAATTATAAGCTTTTGTGGGTCCAAAATCCTTTCAGTGGGAAGGCGTGATCAAAATCTGGACCAGGGGTCAAAATTTAGCTCAAACATCAAAGTTCTCGAAATTGCCTCAAAACAAATGGGTGCATAGCCCTCGTTGTCACAAACCCAACACAACTCATTTGGGTTCAAATGGACGTCGGATGAGAGAGATATCACGATCTGTTCGAATCGCCAAATAGGTAAAAAAAAATGGGCTGACTGTACAGTTCGTACAGTCCGTATGAATGCTGACGTGGCAAAGATCGTATGCTGATGTGGCATGTCCATATGATGAGTTGGCATATGTTGATGTGGCAGTTTCAGATTGGTATATGTGGACAAGTGATGTTGCGACATGTGGCATTTAATGGGAAAATGGTGTGGTGCCACGTGGCACCGTTGTAATTGGTTGTTTGGTTAAAATATTATGGAGTCTATGGGGATTGAACCCCGGACCTCCCCACCATGCAAATCTTTGGCAAAGGCCGCCCGAACGGAGCGCCACACATTAGTTCTTATCATATATATGTGTTCTTATATATTTAAGTTTGACTATGTTGTATGTTAGCGCGGGGGTCCGGGCTGGGGCTTAGCCCCAGCCCTTGGTTTTGTGCGCATACCCATGCGACCACGAAACACAGAGTTGTTGCGTGGGAACCTTACCATGTTATGGTTTCGTTACATTCCAAATTACATTGCATTAACGAGGTTCCATACTCCAGTTACATTTCTGTTTAGTTGATATCATTCTGTTTCCATTTTATGACGGGGTTACAAACAGTCCGAAGTTAAGGTGGTTGGTTACCACGAGATTCGGTTCCAAACCAATATTTGCAATTACATATGGAATATGCACCATAAAATGGCGGGGTTTTGGTTTGTGTTCAAACGGTTATGCAACCATTCGACCGCCACTTGTCCTTTATTAATTTGGTTTTGAACGGAGCCCCTTTTTGTTTGAGCGTGGTCGTATGGAAGACCACATGACCATGACCTTGGCGGTTAGGGGCTAGGCGCACCCATAATTGTCCTACAGTTTGATCAGTTTTGTAGTTAAGCGCATGTGTTAGGTTTTAGCATGAATTGGAGCGTGTGTGCTAGGTTGAACGCCCAGAGGTGCATTTTGGCGAACCAGAGACAACAAGCTTGAAGGAAGAAAATGGCAGGAGGCCTATCTTCTTCATTTTTTTGGCCAAATGAGGTGTCGAAAAAGCTCAGCTAGGGGTTTTTGGACGTTCGGAATCCATTGGAACTATTTTCAAATCCATTTGAAGACTTATTTTGCAGGTTTTTAACCATTGAAGTTTCAGAGAGCTCTAGGGAGCTTGAAGCCCTCATTGTTGGAGGTCTTGCTCAGATGAGCCTATGTTTGTTTTATGTGATTGAATAATCATTTTTGGCTAATTATTATTCTATGAACACTTTGGGATAGATTTTAGATCCATTTGAGGACTTTTATAGGTGTTTTTTCCACGAAGAAGCTCAGGGAAGCTTAAGGCCACATGTAGAAGAGGTCATGCCCGGATGAGCCATGATCCGTTTTCAGAGTTTTATTAGTCATTTTTTGGGTTTTTATGTATTATGAACCCAATGGTATAGTCTGTATTTCCATTGGATTTGAGCAGCAACTTGTAAAATAATCTTGACAAATTAATCTCAGAGAGCCAAGTCCATTGATGGAGGCTCAAGGAGATGTAGCCCAGAGAGGGGTGAACTCCTTTATCATCTTGTTATTGTTGTGAGTTTGATGGTTTATTTGTTGCAAGTTATGTTGTTGTGTATTTAATTAAAAGTACATATTTAACCATTTAAAAGAACATTTCCTCACACATGAACATTTAAAAGAAGAAGCATAAACTTGGCACATAATTCATCTTGCATATTTTAACACATGGAGCAAGGTCCTGTAAAGTTTATTTTAATGAAGTAGAGGGTGCTTGCATAGCATAACAAGTCAACCCCCTATTTTTAGATCATATGACGCTTCAGCTCCTTCCTCTACCACATTCTCTTTGAAATGTCACTTGTACTCTTTCAAATCTAATTTCATTTATCCATATTCTCCTTAAATATTTGGGAATAATATATTTGAATAAAAATAATTCCCAAATATTTTTTATTGCTTGCTTCCCACGGGTTTGAAAACCATGTCTTGTTTTTTCCAATTTACCATTTCACTGAAAACCATATCTTGTTTTTCCTAATTTACCATTTCAATGTGAAAACCATTTACTGGTTTGTTTCCCATGGTTTTGAAAACCATGTATTGGTTACCATCTCAGGTAAAATATTTGTAATCCTCTTCTTTTACTTCTGTAAAACTTTTGGATAAACAATTATCCAAATCTTCCTTTCACATGCATCTTCCCATTTAGTTATTTTCCATGGCAATAAACATTAATCTCTTTTCTCTGTAAAATTTAAACTTTACCTCTGTAAAACATTTTCACTGTGAGGAAGAAATTGTTTTATGGCATTGGAAACTCCATGATTTGTTTTGAAATGCATTCCTGGAAAACTATCATCATATGCTACAGGTTTATGAAAACAAATCATATATTAAATGTTTTCCATAGTATTTCGGGCTTGGGAGGAGTGGTTTTAACCCACACCACTTTTACCCATGAAATACATCATGTAAGAACATGTCTCCCCGACCAAAAACAATGGTTTGGATTTCGATACCACTTCAAAAAAATAACTCTCGATCACTTTCAACCCCCGAAATGTATGTGCTCCCTCCATCCACCCTTGATTTTTCCTCTTAGTTTCGGATTCCTGTCATGATTTGATGTGAGGTCATGAATTAAATATTTGGTAAAATATTAATATAAATATTTTAATATAAAAATATTTGTATTAATAATTATAAACGTTTTTTCCCATTTTTCTAAGGACTTTGGGAATATAAGGCTCATCACATGACTGTGTGGATAGGATAAGGGAGCTTAAGCTTAATAAAAGGAATGTTTTTAATTTTCAACGGGAATATGATAATATGGGGTAAAAATGAATGAAGTGATGGAACCGAGGGATTTAGATAAGCATTAAGGCTAGATATAGGTTTGGGATATTTGTCAATTTTTACTCGTGGAGGAAATGACTATTTTGGATGATTAGTCGAGTGAAGGATTTAGGTGATAAGATCTTGAAGGAGTTGGTGAAAAAGTTTTAAAATTTGAATGGAAAGATAGCACAAGGACAAGATTATTTGGAAAAATTAATGCAAATTAGCATGTGATAACATGTAGTAATTTAATTAATGGTATCAAAAAAAAACTATGGGTTTAGTAGTGGGGACATTGCAAATTGGTATCATAACTCAAGGTTCAACATCGAGCTTGTATGGGCCAAGAGAAATGAAATTTTACCAGTGAAGTATTTGGTGAAATATGAGAAAAAAGAGTGAAATCCTCGAATTTATGAACGAATTTGAGTTTAATTTACCTCAAATCTTTCAAAGAGATGATCGATGGAATCAATCTACAGGTTACAGAGTTAAATTCAATTTGGAATGTTGGATTTTTCATTTTAATGGATATTGAGGAGTTAGTGAAATCATCGACCCAAATAAAATTTGACTTGGCGATCAACAACCAAGATTCGTTATGGATTGGTTAAAATTCCAATTTCACGGAAGATAAATTTCGAAGAAATTATAAAATTATCGAAATTTATAATTTTGGGGGAGTTTTGAAAAAAATTTGTTCGGTGATGATGTGGATCATACCGTGATGTGGAATGAAAGGGTCCATGGTGGCATAAGGTAGGGGTTGTGGAACATATTTGATGGATCAACAGTTGATATCACTTAATTTCTAAGAATCAGTGGTTGAGATTTGTTTGTGGGGTTGGGGAGGCCCGACGAAGTTTGGAGCAGTTTGGTGAACTGATGAATAAGATATTTTCAACCTCAAAGATCAATGGTCCATATCCAACATGGAATAAATGTTCACGAGAAGAATCTTTGTGGAGAAAATCTTGCGTAAAATCATGATGTAGGGTTAAGTTACACTTCACGGGGAAAAGTTCACGAAGGAAATCTTGATAGGCTTGCGGGTTGCAGCTTTTTGAAAGAACCGCAAGCATGATATTTACCACTCCATGAGGAAAAGTCCACGATTAAAAGCCCGATAATATTGCGAGCTGCAAAATGCAGGAAAATATTAATTACATGTTTTTGACAGCCCAATGGGAAAATTTCGTGAGGAAAATCCCAATAAGCTTGTGGACTGTGGGTAGTGGAAAATATTAAGGGTATGCTACTTGAAAATCCACAGGAAAATTTTGTGAAGTTAGACCCAATAGGATTGTGGGTTCTAGGCTTCGAGAAAGTCAATTCAAGGTTAAGTTTCCACTTTGCGGGGAAATTTCTGCAAAGGTGTCTCTGATAGGCTTGCGGGTTGCAGGCTTCAAGAAAGTCAATTCAAGGTTAAGTTACCACTCTGCAAGGAAAATTCCACGAAGTAAAATCCCGATAGGATTGCGGGTTGTGGGAAAATCTTATAACATGCTACATGAATTTTCGATTGGAAGAGTCCACAAAGAAGAGCTCGACGAGCTTATGGAAGGTTTTGCTAATGGTCAATGGAGGAGAATGATGTATCATGACATAGTTCAATCAAATGATGAAACGTGGAATCAACATAAACATTCCATGCCATGTTAGCCATATTTACAAACTATTACAATAGTAAATATGTCAATAGTCTGTTACAATAGTAAAATGGTCAATTTTCTTCGATTCTGAGTTTGAAAGTTATCGAATTGTAGGGGAATTTTGAGGCCCTAAACAACATTTTTAGGTAGTCGAAATTGAGAGAATTATGTGTACCTTTGGTACACATAGTCCCTAATTCTTAAAATGAAAGAACTTTGTGAGATATTTCCAACAAGCTATTATGGGCACAAAAAAGAGCTAGTATGAGGCAGTTACAGTTGAAATAGTACAGGGTACAATTTAGATACCAGTTCACTTCCAGAGGGCATAATTCCTTGCTCAAAATTCATTTTGAGACACATGAGTAGTCTATGGAAATACAATAGACCATATAAGACAATCATGGAACAAGAATCGTAATCTTGGTACCTAAAAATGTACAGGATGGGAGAGAAGACATTTGTACTAGTAAGGGGTAAACATGAGAAAACAGTCTAAACTTTTGTAGACCATATCATCTTGGAGCTTGGATTTTGGAAAATGAATAGTCGATCGAAAGGTTTTGAAGAGAAGTAGTCATCTATCAACCCAAAATTTTGAATTAATCACTATAGTTTTTCAAAAAAATTGAAGCATTAAAAACAAAGCAATGAGTGGAAATTGCAACTTGAGAAGGTTGTAACTTCTTGCTCGAAACTCAGAATGATGCATGAGTACAACCATTAGAGATTTGTTTCAAAGAGTAATGTGTCTAAGGAATCATAATTTTGAATTAGTTCATTTTTGTTCTTCATAAATTGAAAAGAATGATGACATGTAACCTAATTGATAAAGTATTTTGCAATGTGCCTAATTCTAACTACAATTGTTGCATGCACATTTTCTTGCAGAGTTAGATGTACATGAGAGAAAATTTAGTTCTTATATGAGAACTAAATATATGGACGTTTACCAAGGGTCTTACATGTTGGTTGTAGAGATGATTATATTCCTGATTATCTTCCTAATTTAGAGCTTCCCCCCCCCACTATTGTCGTTAAGGGGGTCTAGGGGGGGGCGGAATTTACAACCTTGTAAAATATTGTAATTGCATAGTCAATATGGACCATTCATTATAAGGTCACAGATTTGACAGTAGAAGTTACGTTAAGGTTTTTTAACCTAGAAGTCAACCCTCTTTTCATGAGGGAATTGTATTGTGGTTGTGTCTGTGTGTGAATATTGTATTCTGGGAGAGAAGATTGCGAGAGAAAGAAGAGGAAGTTACAGCGGTTGAGTTGTAGGTTGTATCCCTTCAATTGATGGATAATAATAAAAAGGAAGGACCTGGAAATTTATCTGGTGGACGTATCCCACACTAGGTGAATCATATATATTTGTGTATCTTTTTAATTGGGTACCTTTTGTGTTTTATTTCCGCATTTGTTTTATTTTATAGCTCCGCGATCTTGTTTTTCCAACATTCCATCCATGAATATGAGATCATAGGGCTACATGTTAGCATGGGAAATGTTGATATTGAGTCCAATAGAATAAGAAACAAAGTGGATCCTATGGAGCTGGTTGAAACTATGATAATCCTATAAAGACAAGTGCAAAGCTATAGGGTATATAATTAAAGGATGATGAAATATCATGAGGATTTTCTACGTATTCTGAATATGTTGCATAGATAAGCCAACAAGGATCCTCTCTCAAAGCAAGCAACTAGTGCTAGAAACGTGGCAGCATCCAGATCCCATGGTAGAAGGGGTGATCATAGGGATGAAAGACAATCAAGGAGTGTGAGAATGCATCATCATTCTCCAAGGAAATATAATAGAACATCTCATGCATATCTAGGGATAGAGAACAACCCAAGTGTGTCCCCTGTTAGAAGGAAGACGAGAATACCTCGGTCAGATATTTTGCAAGGTGAGCTTAGGAAACTCAAGACACTAAATTTTAATGGATAGCATAGAAATGGAGAAAAGGTTGAAGTCTGGTTGTTGGGAATGAAGAAACATTTCCAGCTACATGATTACCCATCAAATGTAGAAACTGGAATTGCAACCTACCACCTTCAAGGAAAAACATCCATGTGGTGGGATCAGCTTAATCATGCCAAGTACCTTGAGGAGAAGAAGGTCTTGTGAAGATAGTTTAAGGGATATTTCCAGTAGAAATATTTTTCAAAGAATTATTACGATAAGAAGATGAAAGAGTTCTTTGAGCTCAAATTTGGAAGCATAATGATGGAGGAATATGAGAGGAGATTCTTTGAATTGCTTAAGAATGTTGGCTTCATAAAGTATGAGAAGGTTAAAATATAAAGGTTTATGAGTAGGATACCTACCTTTTATAGTGTATAATAACCCAAAAAATATAGAGGAGGTTGTAAGGAAGTAAAAACACCTTTATGAGAAAAGCAGAGGGAGGCCAACTTTCAAAAAATCTTGGAATGACAAGATGAAGGGTAAGATGGAGAAAAGGAAGAAAGGTTTTAAGCCACCTTTTCACAAGAACAACTCTTAATAATATTGGAAAGGATATTAATCCCATAATGAACCCATGATGGCATGTTCTTTTTGGAAAAGGCCAAGACAACATCCCATAAAATGTTGGGAGTGTGAGGGAGGCCACTTGTATATGGATTTCTCTCACAAAGGAGAAAGGATGAAGATTGTTCACAATATTAAAGAGGTTGATACAATTGAATACATGGGAAGAATTATGCCAAGTATTTATGTGGCCATGGAAAACAAGCAAGCATAATACCAATCCCCCATGATTGAAGTAGAAGGTAAGATTGATAACTATCCCATAGCAATTTTAATTGATTCTGGAGCTAGCCATAGTTACATAGTGTTGATTGTGGAGCCTGATTATATTCTTGATTCATAGGTTTTTTTCAGTCGTGATTGAACCCCATTCCCTAACGGGGGGTGTGGGGGGGATTTCCCCCCCACAACTGTCACCGGGGGGTCCAGGCGGGGTGGAGACAGCGAAATAATAGGAAAATTTGGGGAAAATATTGGGAAAATTTGCCTTGTAAAATATTGTAATTTCGTAGTCAATCTGGATCGTTCATTATTAGGTCACATATCTTACAGTAGAAGTTATTTTTAGGGGTTTTTTCCCTAGAAGGAAACCCTCTCTTATGAGGGAAATATATTGTGGTTGTGGATTATCGTGAATGTTGTATTCTGAGAGAGGCGACTATGAGAGAAAGAAGAGGAAGTTACAGTGGTTGAGTTGTAGGTTGTATCCCTTCATTTTTCTGGATAATAAAAAGGAAGGACCTGGTAATTTCTCTGGTGGAAGTAGCCCACACTAGGTGAACCACGTATATATGTGTCTTTATTGTATTGTGTATCTTTTGTGTTTTAGTTCCACATTTGTTTTATTGTATTGCTTTGTGATCCTATTTTTATAACACATAGATCCTAACCTTATTGAAATATTTCACTTACAAAGAAGAAAGTATGGGAAATCTTGGTTGGTTCATCTAGCCACAGGGGCTAATAGAAGGATCAATGAGTTGGTAAAATATTTCCCAATAGACATGAATGAAATCAACACAAAAGTATATTTGAGCATCATACAACTTGGGTCATATATTGTTTGATTAGTATGGATTGGTTGGATTAGTACCATGATGTCCTAGACAAATATAAAAATAAAATCATTCGTCTTGATGAGGAATGGAATCAAGGGCAGGTTCAAGGTATCCCAAGGAATATATTTTTTAGAGAGATTTCAGCCATACAATTAAAGAAGAGTTTCAAGAAGGGATGCCGGATTTTTGTATCCCATATGTAAGAGGCATCCAAAGAGAAAATGCCAAGTTTTGAAAACCATCCAGTTTTGAAGGAATTTGAAGATGTAATTAGGGAGATTATAGGGTTTCCACCAAAGAGAGACATTTATTTCTCCATTGATTTGGTTTCAGGAGCTACCCCGATGTCCAAGAATCATTATAGGATGGGAACACCAGAGTTGAAACAGTTGTAGATGCATGTTGAAGAACTATTAAAGAAGGGGCATATATGCCCAATTGTGTCACCTTTGGGTGCCTCAATGCTCTTTATGAAAAAGAAGGATGGAACCTTAAGGCTATGCATTGATTTTAGACAGTTGAATAAGATTACCATAAAGAACAAATATCATTTTTCAAGGGTTGATGATCTATTTGATGAGATTAAAGGTGTAAGAATGTTTTCCAAGATTGACTTGAGGTCAGACTATCATTAAGTGAGAATAAAGGAAGAAGATATCAGCAAGACAACATTCAGGACAAGATATGTACATTATGAGTTTGTGGTGGTGCCATTTGGGATATCAAATGCACTAGCTATTTTTCACGTGGTTGATGAATATTATGTTCAGGGAGTACCTGGACAAGATTGTTATTTTTTTCTTCGATGATATACTCATCTACTCAAAGACAAAGGAGGAACATGAGCAACATTTATGAATGATGCTACAAGTTTTGAGAGATCATAAATTGTATTTCAAGTTAAGTAAGTGCATCTTCTATCAAAGGAAGATTCATTACTTGGGTCATATTATTTCAAAAAATGGGATATCAATTGATCCTGAGAAGATCGAAGTCATTAGATGATGGATAGCACCAAGAAATTTTACATAATTCAGATCGTTTATGGGACTTGCAATTTATTACCAAGCATTCATAAAAGGTTTTTCAAATATTGAAATCCCAATTGCTTCTTTGCAAAAGAAGAAAGTGAAATTTGAATTTACTTCCAAATATAAAGAGAGTTTTTAGCAGTTGAAGGAAATTTTGACAAGTGTGCCAATATTGAATATTGTCGGCCTGGATGAATATTTTGTTGTGTGCACTGATGTGTGCAAGGAAGGGCTTGGTGGATTCCTCACACAAAATGAGCATGTGGTATGTTATGATTCAAGAAAATTAAAAGAACATGAGAGGAATTATGTCACACGCGATTTAGATTTGGCAGTTGTTATTCACACATTAAAAATGTGGAGACATTATCTCATGGGTAGAAAATTTGAGCTAAGGATAGACTATTGTGGTCTGAAACATTTTTTTAGACAACCAACACTAAATTCCAGGAAAACTATATGGTTGGAATTCCTCAGTGAATATGACTTTGATATAAAACATATTAAATTCAGGGAAAATAAAGTGGTTGATGCACTCAGCAGGAGAGTGCATGATATGCATGCTACAACCATTAACATGTACAAGTCTAATTTAAAAGAAGGAATTTTAGAGGTTGCAAATTCAAATTGGCACTATTTGCAAATAAAAGAAACATTATAGCAAGGTAATTTTCAATATAAATTTAAAGATTTTGAGCTGAAATAAGATGGAGTCCTCATGTACTGAGGAAAAGTACATGTGTCAAACTCCCGAGATGAAAAATACAGTGTTGAGAAAAATTCACAATGTACCATATGTTGGGCACCCAAGATATCATAAATCAATTGCAGTTGTAAGAAGCCAATATTTTTGGCCAAGAATGAATAAAGAGGTGGTTGATTACATATCCAGATATCTATAATGTCAAAAGGTAAAGGTTGAGCATAAACATCCAGTTGGGATGCTACAACCATTGATATTCCTGAGTGGAAATGGAAATTTTTTACAGTGGATTTTATTACTAAGCTTCCCATAACAATGAAGTTGCATGATTCCATCATGGTAGTGGTGGATAATTTCATTAAGGCTACAGATTTTATTTCGGTGAAGACAACTCACAAAGTAACCAACATTGCAAAAATTTACATGAAGGAAATTTCTAACCTACATGGAGTGTCCAAGGAAATTTCTTCGAACATATATCTCAAGTTCACATCAAATTTATGGAAGGGGTTGTTTAAAGGATTTGGGACAAATTTGAATTTTAGCACAACATATCACCCAGATTCAAATGGAAAAACAAAGAGAATTAACAGGATATTTGAGGATATGCTAAGAATGTATGTAATGGACCATCCATCCAAGTGGGAGGACTATATCCATTTAGTTGAATTTTCTTAAAATAATGGATACCAGGAATCATTGAGGATGAGCCCATTCAAGTCCTTGTATGGTAGAAAATGCAACACGATAGTGAGTTGGGATAACCCAGCATATAGAGCAGTTATTGGACCAGATTTGCTAAAGGAAATGGAAGAGAATATTTTCAAAATCAAGAAAAATTTAAAAGTTTCCCAGGACAAGAAAAAGTGTTATGTAGACAAGAACGAGACCATTGCTGTATTTTCACCCATCAAATAGAGACCAAAATTTTCAAAATTTTTGAACTTTGAAATTTCCAAATAATATTCAATTGTTTATCGTAAAAACCCAAGAAACTTCCATTCAACTTCAGTTTTGCAGTTCTTCATCATGAAAATCTAATAGGGATAGTTTCTATTTGAAATAAAAGAAAATGAAAATAAAGGATACTAAAAGAAGGATATTTCCATATTGTCATTAGTTAGTCTTGTGTCTCATATTCATCCAACATCTTAGTGAATCAAAAATAGATGTCAAATGCCCAAGATATCACCATTTTCCCTCCTCTATTCACCAATTTTCACCTCCATTTTTGAAATTTTGACTAAGTATACTCTCATGTTCCTTACTCTCCTCTCCCTAATTAGACATTTCTCTCTTTCCACTCTACTTTCCATTCTTATCCATTTCTATACTTAGCTTATTTCCATATCACTTTTTCATTATTTCTATTTTTCCATGTCCTTTCCATTTTCATTTTCCTTTCTCATTTTCCTTTTCCTTTTTCATTTCCTTTTCCATTTTCCATTTTCTTTTTCATTTTCCATTTTCCTTTCCATTAATTCTTTTTATATTTCCATTATTTATTTATTTTTCCATATTTTATTTCCATTTCCATATTCCATATTTCATGTAACTCCATGATTTACCTCCCCAACACTTAGTCAAAATTATTAATATTAGGGTCTGCATGATTTTTATGACTCTTCCATATCCACTCATCCGCAATATCGCTTGTGCATAGTCTCGCTCCTACTTATTCTCCCTCAATACTTCCCTCAACCAACACTTCATTTATTTTTATTTTTTAATATTATTTCTCAATTACAATTCTCATCCTAAGTTTATTTCCCTTTATTTCTAAGCACACCTCCAAATGACATATGGTAGTGAAGAACTATTATACATGGAAACGTGGAAATGACGTGGACCTATCCTTAGGTGTCACATGATAGTGACATGAACCTAACCTCATGTGACACATGGACAGACAGAGATGACTGGACAATTAGTTGGCACAATGATTGGGTGATGATGTGGTGGTCAAAAGATACTTTTTGAACAAGCTACGTGGAATCCTATGGCTCTCTCTACCTTACATACAAAGAATATGGAGATGGAATTTCCATATAAATATTTCAAAATCACCCTCCCACAACGCATGTGGGATAAATATTTTGAATTTGAAATCTAGGGCTCAAAATCCACGAAGGGATATCAATGGTGGCTAAGTCTTCATATTCTAGAGCTCATCTCTTTTGATCCAAACATCCATTTTGAGAAAACAAGAGCTCTTCATAAAGGTAAAGAGATGAATAACACATTGGAATTGGTTTCAATGTATAAAATGTTGGTAATCAAACCCTAAAAATTAAATTATAGTCGAGATTATTTGTAATATTTCAGATATAAAAAAGTATGCAAAACAGAAATAAATAGATAGAAATGGTAGATGAACAACAATATAACCATAACAACACCACAATAATACCAAAATACTACCAGAATAATACAAAAAAGAGAACTTTGATTACTGAGAGCAATTTTCACTTGCCTCTTCGAGGGGGAAACCTCCAGGAGAGCAGAGCTCTATTACAATAATATCCAAGACAAAAGTTCACATACCCTCGACTCCTATTTATACTAAATATGTCATCAAAAGAACCATATAGAGGAAGATCCTTCTAGAAGCAGAAGCTTCTATTAGGTCTTCTTACATTGGAGTTATTCTTCCTTATTTCTAGGCCTTATTAATATTGACCTTTATTACATGGAAATATATTATTCTACGCACGTGAGGGGTTAGGTCCCTAACATGTCTTCCCCATTAAAAACAGTCTTGTCCTCAAGCCTTGAGATGGGGAAATTGTTGCAGAATGGTAGTTGGTTCCCAAGTGGCATCTACTAGAGTTGTATATTTCCACTGGACTAACACTTCCCTGATGGTTCACTAACGCAGACAACGCTCACGCTGGTCAAAAACTGCTTGTGGTTGTAGCTAAATGGAGACTTATTTGTCCAACTCGGGAAGTTTGGTTTGAGTTTGGAACTTAGTTCCAATCACCTTCAGTAACAAGGAAACATGAAAAATGGGATGGAGCTTAGAATGACTGGGCAAAGCTAACTGATAGGCCACATGTCCCACATGCTTGAGAACGGTATAAGGACCATAAAATTTGGGTGCCAGTTTATGACAATGGTCATCCATGAGGGAATTTTTCTTGTAAGGTTGTAGTTGAAGAAACACATGATCCCCTTCTACAAATTGACGTTCAGAGTGACCTTGATCTCCTTGTTGCTTCATGCGATTCTAGGCCATGACCAAATTGTCTTTGAGGGTACGGAGAATAGCCTCTCGAACTGTAAGTGTTTGGTCAACTGCCTGGATCTTCGAGACACCTAGAAAATATGAGAGAATTGAAGGTGTATTTTATCCATATACTGCTTCAAAAGGATTCATGCAAGTAGTTTTATGGTATGAAGTGTTGTACCACCATTCAGCTAGTGGTAGCCATTGAGCCCATTGATTCTTCCTTTCCAATGCAAAACACCTCAAATATGTTAGGATATTTAGACACTTAGGAGTTATTTAATATCTACTTGGTCTATTGTGTCGTTAGGTAAAAGTGTGTTTCTTAGTGTGTTTCATTAGAATGAATTAGTATGCATTTGTAGTTAGGAAATCCGACGGTCATGATATGTTCCCAACGTAGAGTGATCCGACGGTTCATACTCTCCTCGATCTTAACGGCCATTGATCCATGGCTTAGCACCTGATTGGTCCATGATCTCTATTTAAAGAGAATGGAGGGTCATTTGTTGATGATTGATTGTGAGAAACTCTCTTGTAAAATCTCTCTGTAATATTTTTATTTTTCATTAATAAACTGCTCCAAGTGGTCACGTTGGTTAGGGTCATAGATGTTTCCCCATAGGGGTTTTACCACGTGAAAACATCGGTGTGTTGATATTTGATCTAGTTATGTGAGTGTTTACTAAAAATTTTCGTCCTCTGTTGGAATACCTATGTTGTCGAACATGATATCAGAGCTTGTTTGAAGATCCGTTCAAGTTGTAGATCAAGATCGTGAAGCCGAGTTGCCTCATATCCATTTTCTATCATTTTAGTACATTTATGGGTTGAGAGGACTGTTCCATTGCATTCATAGCACTCGTTTCATTTAGGAACACTTTTCTTTTCACTCGAAAAGGTTTTCATTTTCCCAAGATATGACCATTACAGTCAGATCCAGAGGTATAAAGTTTGAATACGCATTTTTTAAAATTTTTGCAAAGTAGTGTTTTGGTTTTATTTCAGTTTTGTATTATTTATCTCTGGGTTTCTACTCTTTTAGATATGCGTATACTCTTTTCCCCACGCATTGTGCAATCTCAAAAAATCAGAAATAGATAGGAAAAGGTGCATCTTCTGGGTAAAGATAAACGAGATCTAACCCTTGTTGTCATCGAGAAGCGAAATTTTTTTCTTGTGTGAAAAGTGTTTTTTTTTGCACACTCTCCAAGGTCGTCTTCCACAACAACAACAACAACACCCCCAATCCTCCTTCTGAACATTACAACATGTTTTGCTAGACAATTTGGTTAAAAGTTTCCTTATTAAGTAAGAAGTCTTGAGTTCAAGTCTCTCTTTTGTTACTTTTTTTGAAAAAGTTCATGCTAACATTGTAAAGTGTATTTTGCTTCAAGTATAAAAGTGAATAACTATAAGTAGCTTTAATATTTTATTTGAGAGTTATTTATTTTGCATGCAGCTTTTTTGTTATAAAGTAACTTCATTGTAAAAGTCATCCCCACTTCTCTTTATAAAAGTGGGTCACTTCATAAAGCAACTTACACTATCACGTGGTCATTTGGTTACCGTTTATGTCTTTTTTTAAAAGGACATTACTCTCACATCCAAAGTCCATTTTCAGTGTCGTTTAAAAAAAAAAAAACGCATAACTTTTCGAGCTCTTTCCATTATGATCATCAGTTTTAGTTTTTAAATCTGTATTATCTTCAGATTTAATATGGATTCTACAAGTAATCTCTTACTTACTAGTACCAACTACTTCCAATGGAAATCCCATATGGAGGATTTATTAAGAAGTAAAGGCTTGTACCCGATTACCTTGGGAAAGGAAACAACACCCACTGATGTTGATAAGAAAGCCAAATGGGATAATAGGAATGCTGAAGCACGTGGATTAATCAGAATGTCCTTCTTTCCTGATTTAAGGTTCCACCTTCAACCAATTGATAAACCCAAAGAAGCTTGGGAAAATATTGAATCTATGTTTGGTAAACACAATATTATTTGAGCACAATAGTTAGAAAATCAAGTACTAACTTTAAGTCCAAGTGATTTTTCTTGCATTGAAGACTATCTATCTAAGTTTAAAACACTCAGAACTTTATGTGAAGAATGTAAGATAAAGATAGATGAAGATCATTGCATCTATCTTATTCTTTCTAAGCTAGGTAGTGAATATTATGTGTTTGTATCTACCTTTTATGCCATGCAAGAGGCTCTAGGGGCAGCTTATCAAAAACCCAATCTTGAGAACTTTTGTGATTCTTTGATTAGAGAGAAAGATAAGCTAGTACAACTTGGAGTGATCAGCACTGCAGGTACCTCCAACAAGTCCTTAGTTGTCCATTAAAAAGATAAACCCAAGAATCCCAAGAAGCAACATTCTCTCCACAACAACAAGCAATATAAGGTTCCCAAACCCACTCAGACATATTTTGCTCCTAATGGAGACAAAGGAGCAAAATATAAAAATAAGAAGACTGACAAAAATTGCAACTTTTGTGATAAATATGGTCATGATGAGTCCAAATGTTTTAAGAAGATGGCATCTTTAGAAGCAGCGATGGAGAAGTACAACATCAGTATTGATTCTACTCCTCCTTCTTCTTCTCATGGAAATGCACTTTTTGATTCTGGTTTCTCCTTCAATACAACTTCTACTTCTACTTATGATAAGTGACTTATTGATTCTGGAGCATCTTATCATATGGCTAAGGATAGAGACATATTTTCTACTCTAAATAAATGTAACACGAAGAAAATATTTGTTGGTGATGATGGATCTCTTAGTGTTGAAGGATCTGGAACCATTCAAGTAGAAAATGGTCATTTCAATGATGTATTGTGTGTTCCAAGTATTTCTTGTAACCTTCTATCAGTATATCAAATCACTCATTCAGGTGAAGGTAAAACCGTAGAGTTTTCACCTCACCAAGTTGTAATCAAGGATCTAAAAGATCCTAAGAATGTTCTTGCAACTGGAATTGTTGATGATATTACCAGATTGTACAAGTTTGACAACTTTGGGTCATCATATTTTTCATAAGTTTTTGTTGCTCATAGCGATGACTTGAGAAAACTTTGGCATGAGCAGTTTGGTCATCTAAATTATCGCTCATTGCAACAACTATGTAATCAACATATGGTGACTGGTCTTCCTCTTGTTTCATCCAGAGATGGTGTTTGTGCCGGTTGTGTTATCATAAAATATCATCGAGATAGTTTTGAAAAACGTGCCTCTTGGCATGCCTCGAGTCCTTTGCAGCTTGTTCACAGTGATTTGTGTGGTCCACTTTCTTCTCCTTCTTTTTCTGGGTGCAAGTATTTCTTAACTTTCATTGATGCCTTTTCCAGACATACTTGGGTTTACTTCTTAAAAATTAAGAGTGAAGTTTTTGACAAGTTTTTGGCCTACAAGGCCCTTGGAGAAAAGAAATATGGACATTAAATTCAAAGGTTAAGAATAGATAATGGAGGCGAATATGTGAACAATAATTTCACAAGTTACTGCACTACACAGGGAATCCAAATGCAACACATTTTTTGATATACACCACAACAAAATGGTGTTGCTGAGAGAAAGAATCGCACATTAAAAGAAATGGCTAATTGTATGATCCAATCTAAGGGATTAAGTCTAAAGTATTGGGCGGAAGCCATCAACTGCGCAAATTACATAGTAAATCGCACTCCCACAAAGACTCTTAAAAATATAACACAGAAAGAAGCTTGGACTAAAATTAAACTAGATGTAAGTCACTTCCGTGCATTTGGCATTATAGCATGGGCTCACATTCCTGATGAGAAAAGGAAAGCACTGCAGCCTAAAAGTGAGAAGTGTATATTTGTTGGTTATTCTGAAGATATCAAAGGTTATAGACTTCTTCAAACACATTGTAATGAAATTATTATTAGAAGAGATGTTAAATTTGATGAAAATATCTTGGCCTGGGAGCCTAATTCGACGTTTGTGCCTTCTTTGGCCCGCGAGCCTAATTCGGCGGTTGTTCCTTCTTCGGATTGCGATCCATATTCAATGTTTTTCCCTCTTTTGTTCTAGTTTCTTCTTCAGATGATGACAGTGAGGATAAAAATCCACCTCTGCCTGCTCACCTTCCTCCAGATGAGTCCTTTGAACCTGAACCAACACCAACTCCACCACTTCCTAGATGGGTTTGTTCAACACGAGAAGCAGCATGTGATCTTATCGGTGATCCTTCAGATCAACATCAAACATGTTCATAGTTTCAGTGAGCCTCTTCTCTTTTGGCTCAATTTTCAAAAACTCATGATCCAGAGACATTTGCAGAAGCTTCAGGTCATCTAGATTGGGATATAGCAATGAATTAAGAGTATCGTTCTTTAATGGAAAACGATACTTGGGATCTTGTACCTCTTCCAAAAGGAATAAAACTTGTCAGATGTAAATGGGTCTACAGAACTAAGTATGCATCAGATGGAAGTGTTGAAAGACATAAGTCTCAATTAGTTGCCAAAGGATTTTCCCAAGTTGAAGGAATTGACTATAATGAAACCTTTTCCCTTGTAGACAAAATGAATTCCATCCTCCTTGTTCTTGCCCTTGTTGCCTCACATAAATGGGAGGTCCATCATATGGATGTAAAATTCACCTTCTTGCATGGAGATTTGCAAGAATAAATCTACATGGAACAACCTCGTGGCTATGTACAGAATGACTCTATCCTTGTCTGTCACCTTAGGAAATCTCTTTATGGTCTCAAGCAAGCTCCCCGAGCTTGGTATGCCAAAATGGAAAAATTTCTTATTGCCACTGGATTCTCTAGATGCCATTATGATCCTAATGTCTATACCAAGAAAGTAGGAATCCATATCATGATCCTTTTCCTTTATGTTGATGACCTTATCATTACTGGTAGTGACTCAAAACTTTTAAACCATGTGAAAACCAGCCTTAAGAAGAAATTTGAAATGACAGACTTAGGTTTTTTGTAGGATTTCCTTGGCCTCCAAGTTTTGCAAACCAATGAAGGAATTTTTCTTTCCCAGTCTAAGTATGCTTTTGACCTTCTTCGTCGCTTTCACATGGATGATTGTAAACCAACCGCTTCTCCCTTCCAGTCTAGAGTCAAGCTTACTTCCACCTGTACTTCTCCCAAAGTTGATGCCACCCTATACCATCAGTTATTTGGTAGCCTCTTATACTTGACTCATACCCGTCTTGATCTTTCCTTTGTTGTTGGTCTTGTTGCTCAGTATATGCAAACACCCCATGAAATCCATTGGAAATAAGCTAAAAGGATACTTTTCTATGTCCGTGGTACAGTTCAGTTCGGGATACATTACAATTCATGGGGGACTCCTTTATTGGTTGGTTTCACTGATTCAGATTGGGTCGACAACCCTAATGATTGGAAGTCTACTATAGGTTATGTTTTCAGCCTTGGTTCAGGACCTGTCACTTGGGCCTTTAAGAAGCAACAGGCTATTGCACTTTCTTCAGTAGAAGCAGAGTACCGAGCAATGGTAAATGCAAGTCAGGAAGTCGTGTGGCTTTGATAGATCCTTTCAGAGTTTGGATTCCAGCAGCAACATCCGACCAACCTTTGGTGCGACAATCAGAGTGCCATCAAGCTCGCAAAATACCCAGTTCAACATCGTCGTAGCAAACACATCGAGCTACACATGCACTTCATCAAAAATCTCATTCATGATCAAGTTATTGAAGTGATCTTTTTCCCTACAGAAGATCAAGTTGCAGACATTTTCACAAAGTCTCTTACAAAAGCGAAGTTTTCCAAACTTCAATCTGTGTTAGGAGTTCAGGAAGTTGTCATTAAGGGGGGATAGGCTGTAATGCCACCTTCCTTCTCCTATTTTGTCACCATTGTAAATCCTTCAATACTATCCCAAGTTGTTCTTAAGGGGAGATGTTAGGATATTTAGACACTTAGGAGTTAGTTAAGATCTACTTGGTCTAATGTTTCGTTAGGTAAAAGTGTGTTTCTTTAGTATGCATTAGTATGCATTTGTAGTTAGGAAATCCGTTGGTCATGATATGTTCCAGACATAGAGTGATCTGATGGTTCATACTCTCCTCAATCTTAATGGCCATTGATCAGTGGCTTAACACCCGATTGGTCCATGATCTCTATTTAAAGAGCATGGAGGTTCATTTTCCGATGATCGATTGTGAGAAACTCTCTTTTAAAATCTCTCTGTAATAATTTTCTTTTGCACTAATAAACTGCTCCAAGTGGCTGCATTGGTTGGGGTCGTGGATGCTTCCCCGTAGGGGTTTTACCACGTGAAAACATCAGTGTGTTGATCTTTGATCTGGTTATGTGAGTGGTTACTGAAGGTGTTCGTCCTCAGTTGGAATACCTATGTTTTAGAACAAAATATGTTTCCAAACATTTGTTAACAAATTCAGTTTGACCATCAGTCTAGGGATGATAAGTTGTGCTGAGATGTAATTGGGTGCCTTGTAGATTGAACAGTTCTTGCCAAAAATTGCTGGTGAAATTTGGGTTGCGATGAGTAACAATAGAATGTGGCATGCCATGAAGCTTCAAGACCTGATCCATGAAAAATTGAGCCACAGTGGATGTTGTAAATGGGTGTTTAAGAGAACAGAAATGAGCATACTTGGAAAGACAATCAACTATCACCATGATGACTAATTTATTGCCCGATTTAGGTAAGCCTACAATAAAATCCATAGATATATCCTACCAAATAGTAAGTGGAATCAGGAGCGGTTGTAGTGTGCCAGGATATTTGACTATTTCTCCCCTGTTTCATTGACACACATCACATTCAGCCACAAAATTATGAATGTCCTATTTCATACCATCCCAGAAAAAAGAACGTTTGACCCGGCCATAGGTTTTGGTAAACCTGGAGTGCCCAGTTGTGGGTGTAGCATGAAGCTCAGAAAGTATCATGGATTCAAGTTGTGATTGTTTACTTAAATGCAAACGACCTTTGTATCAAAGATCATCATTAATCCAATAGTACCTCGAGGAAACTAGAGAATTGGACTACAATTGTTGTATCAGATGTGAAATTTTGGGATCGTGTAGCCATTCCTAGCGAACAACTTGGAGTCAATCTGGTACAATGAAGGAGAGAGAAAAAACGGACCCTTCATCTTCATATTTTCTGGAAAGTGCATCATCATCCACATTGTCTTTTCCTTTCTTTTAAATGATCTCATAATCATATCCAAAGAGCTTAGTCACCCATTTATGTTTCTTGAGGGAGGAAAGGCATTGTTCCAGAAAATACTTGAGGCTTTGATGATCTGTCTTAATTTGGAAGTGTTTCCCCAATAGATAAGGGTTCCAAAGATCCACGACATACAGAATAGCCAACATTTCCTTTTCATAGATTTATTTTCCCAAATTTATCTCGAACATTTGTTTGTTGGTAAAGGCCAAAGGTCGACCCTCTTGCATAAGGATAGCGCCAATTCCTTTCCCGCAAGCGTCAGATTCCAAGACAAAGGTATTTGTGAAATCAGGAAGGGGTAGGACTGGAGTGTTTTACAAGGCCATCTTCAAGGTTTGAAAATCTTGAGCAGCTATTGGAGTCCAAGTGAAAGAATTATTTTTAAGGATTGCAGTGAGAGGTGCCGCAATATTTCCATAATTCTTAACAAACTTGCGATAATAACCTATTAAACCTATAAATCCACGCAAGCTTTTCATATTCTTTGGGTGAGGCCAATATTGCATAGATTCAATATTTTTAGGATCCACCCTGACGTCGGCCTTGCCAACAAGATGACCCAAGTATTCGACTTTCGAGGCACCAAAATCACATTTAGATTGTTTGAGGAAATGTTGGTGCTAAGAGAGTAGATGAAGAACTCAATCCACATGAGAAAGATGGGTCATCCAGGTTTTTGTATAGATGAGGATATCATCAAATAAAACTAAGACAAAATGATGGAGAAAAAGACGGAAGACATGATTCATGAGGCTTTGGAAAGTGGAGGGAGAATTACACAAGCCAACAGGCATGACCAAAAACTCATAGTGGCCCTCTTGAGTTCTAAAGGCATTCTTAGGAATGTCTTCCTCTTGCATATGGATCTGGTGGTAGCCAGAACGAATATCAAGTTTAGTAAAGAATTGGGCGCCACTCAATTCATCCAAGAGGTTATCAAAGACATGAATGGGAAATTTGTCTTTAATGGTGAGTTTTTTGAGGGCATGGAAGTTAGGACACGTGCGCCAATAACCTTGTTTCTTAAGGACCATGACCACTAAAGAAGATTAGGGGCTCGTACTAGGGCAGATAACACATGTGTTGAGTAGTTCTTGAACCATTTTCTCAATTTCATTTTTTTGGTAAAAGGGGTGATGATAGGGACGTATATTGGGAGGAAGGATTTCTGGGACAAGGGGAATGGAATGATCATGAGAACCATGGGAAAGAGGGATTCTATGGGGAGTGGAAAAAACCACTTGATGTTTAGAGAGGATGGATTGGAGGTCCTACAACGTAGAGGGTGTTTCAGTTGCTTGTATGGCATGGAGTTGGGAAATAATGCCAAAATGACCTTTTTTTAGCAGCTTTTCCATGCGATGGGAACTAATGATCTTTGGGGAACCGGTGGTGATCCCTTGGAACTTATATTTTTGTCCCTCCTGGTCGAATTGCATGGTTAATCCTTAAAATCCATGAGAATGGGACCCAAAGTCCATAGCCATTCTACACCCAACACAATGTCACAACCTCCCATGTTGATAGAAAACATATGATATTTCAGGTGGTATTCACCAATTTGGAGACTCGCATTTTCATAACCCCCTCCACATTCCATGGGCCCACCATTGGCAATCATGATTTGGAAATTATTTACTGCATGGATATAGCAATTAGTTTCTTGGGAAATGCAACGATGAATAAAATTATGGGTTCTTCCACTATCAGCAAGAATGATGACCTTCCTATGATTTATGTAACCAATTAGCTTGAGGGTTTGGGGAGCAGAGAAGCCAGTGAGAGAATTTAGGGAAATGACCAGTTCTATTTCGGGAGGGTTGGAGGGAGGGGTTTTGTTAGTGGGTTCAGGTGACACAGACACAATGGGAGCCTCAACATCCTCTTCTAAAACATCCTATGATATGGCCATAAAAATATTTTGTTCCTTACACTTGTGTCCCAAAAAATATGTGTCATCACAATTATAACAAAGGCCTTTGATTTGGTGTTCATCCATTTCTTCCCTGGTCAATTTATGGATCTTTAGTGGAGTAGAAGGAGGAGTGGGAGTGACTGGTTTAGTGTGAGGAATAAAGGAAGCTTTTTGGTTTTGAGAAGAGACAATGTGTTGTGCTTCCTTAGCTCTTTTAGTAGCATCCACCCAAATCTGAGGTTGATCCATGAGGACATGGGAACAAATATCATCCTTGAGGCCACTGATAAAACATTCTCGGAAAAAAGCATCATACATTCCCTCTATATGAAAATCTAGTCGCTCAAAAGAAGTTATAAAGTCTTCCACTGTGTCATAGTGTTTCAAATTTTTCAAATGGCCTAAATGGTTGGTGTCAATGTCAAAGAGTTCATAAATCTCTTCCACAAAGTGTCTCCAAGACACATACCCTTGGTGGGCATTTTTTCTCCATTGCCACCATTTTCGACGTTCTTGATCTAGATGGAGAATACCATACCAGAGTTTGGCCAACTCATCTGTAATTCCATACAAAGAGAAATAATTATCAATTTGATTTACCCAACCAGTGGAATCCGATCCATCAAATTTGGTCCCATCCACATGCAGAAGGTGTAGGTAACGCTGAAAGTTATGGGGCTAAAAATTCTGGGAATGAGAGGAAGTTTCACCTTTAGTATGCAAAGGTGGGTCAGATAAGGGAAGATCTGCAGGGATATGCAACTTGGCACAGATCATCATAGTGACAGATTCAAGCTCAGTAGTAATGTCTTGTTTGAGTTCCGTGATCAAGGCAATGATGGAGGAATGAATCTTTTGATTGATGGTGGAAATATTGGCACTGAGTTGTCGAACTTTTTGTTGGGTTTCTGTGAAATTAGAGTGCAAGGTAGTGAAGCGAGAATCGAATTCTTGGCTATGGGTATGGGCCATGATGATGAGGGAACACGAAAAGGGGCGAGTGGGACCACACAAAAAATGGGTTATGGGTGAAGTGTGTCACGATGATCAGGGCAACGAGTTGAATATAATGGGGTAAAGCCTAAATAAGGGTGTTGTAAAGGGGTCAGGTCCACAAGAAAAACATATTGTTGAAAAATGATAGGTATTACTGTGATAAGGGAGAAGAGAGAAATCCAATGGAATAGGTCTCAAATAATGGTGCCAAACTTTTTCTTTTTTTTTTCTTTTTTACTCCTGTGAAGTTATACTCCGATCTGAATAATATTTCAGTGATGAAATGCCCAAATTCTTAACATGAAGAAATGTGTAGTAAGTTCACAACTCAAATACAGGAGACACTATTGCACCGCAATAGATATTGTATGTTTTGGTTTTTTTTTCGTCCCTAGGGTTAGGTATTCAAGGGATCTACATATAACGTTTTTCCCTGTGCTATAGCTCTATGATATACATGCGGGGTCCAACAGTAGTACTCAGCCTAATATCTCAGGGAACCAACAGAGGAGGTTAGACCGTGCCCTTAGCCATACTACCCAACTAACCATGTACTAGAGAGTATCTTCCCAAGTGTTGTTCTCGGTGGCACTATAGCAGTCAGACGACTAATCGGTTTATCTATGGAGGGCTTCATGAGATCTAGGTCGATCTGCATATAGGAGTTGTCTAATGCACTACCACTCGAAGGGGTACCAACAGGGGTTACAAGGGTGGAAAACATATGTGCGCTTAAGTACCACTTGTATTGCTTGCGTGTATGAATCATCGATCGCAGGTTTATTCATGTAACGACAGATATTTGTAGCTTAAATATGTTGGAATATGTCTCTGCCCTGAAAAAAAAATTATTGGAAATATTGTCATTGATGGCAAAGGATGAGGCAAAGGAAGACAGAGAGTTTTCATGTATAAATATAGTGTATGAAGAAGGAGAAAGAAAATTAGTGTATGGTTGATTTTTGGTGATACTCTCTCAGGAGAAGAATACCCAGAGCAATTGGGGTATTGATAGGCAACTCAACCGCCAGATTGCATAAGGGAAGGGATCATGGTAACAACCGTCGGATGGGCGCGTAGGTTTAATTCAAAATTTTTATGTGGGACCCGATTTCCCCAGAGCAAGAAATATGGACCCGAGCAATAGGGACTTGATTTTCCCCTTTGTATTATTGGTTCATTAGGCCAAGATATTAAAACCCTAGTCGAATATTAAAGAGCCCCGTTGAGCAAACGAATGGGATGTCATTAGCGTTGAGTGGACGAATGGGATGCTATTAGCGTTGAATAGACGAATGGGATGCCATTAGCATTGAGTGGATGAATGGGATTCCATTAGCATTGAGTGGTTTTGACCCATGGTCTTAAGAAGGGGTCGATGCCCTCTTCTACAGTAGATCTACAAGCAAAGGAGGGCGGTAAGGATATTGAAAGGTCGCAGGGGTCTTTTTGCAGGACGTGGAGGCCATTTACTGATCGTAGGGACATCTACAGGTCGTTGAGATCATTTGTGCAAGCTGCAGGGAAGGTTTGAGGAGGGAGGAACCTCATTGTGGAAGTTTGGTGGCAGATCTACATTGACAGCGAGTTCTCAGCAGTGGGTTTAGCAACTAGAAGATGATGGCTAGTGCATAGAACACATATGAATCTGGTTGGGATTTCTGACGAAGGATGTTGAATGCATATATTCTCTAAAGTCTGGGTTATTGTTGATGTTCTGAAGTTCTGGGAAAAATATGTTTGTTGACAAATGTACAAAGGGTTGAAACTGCCTGATCCTGTGTGAAAATTGATGAAATGTGGTCAGCAGCGAGTCTGAGGGTTAAAGACTTCAGTAGAAGCATCCTGCCAGTAGAAACTGGTGCTATTTTCAGGGGGTTGAAGCTCCCTTCCAGGAAAGGCTGGTAAACGAGAGAAGGTTGCAGCCTTCTGCAGGTAGAAGCTTGCATACTAGTATGAGTCTGCACTAGTACAATGTTGTAAAACGTTTTCTTAATAATAATTATTGAAGACAGAGACAACGACAGCGGTGGTTTTCTCCCGATTTGGGTTTCCACCTTAAATCCTAGTGTTCATGTGTCTTACTCATGTGCATTGGTTTATTTTGTTATTACTGCATTGGATTACTGCTTACTAGACATCTGATGAATGAAGAAATGTCTGAAGAAAGAAATATATTCATAATAAGATCTCTGGATGCACTCTTGTTTTCTTAAGACTATACAATAGCTGGTCTCTACAAAGTAGCCTAAGGTTTTCATCGAAAGAAAAGTGAAAATTATTGTTGAGAAATACTGATTCACCCCCCCCCCTCTCAGTATTTCTCAACAATTGGTATCAGAGCTAGGTCCTTCTGAAAAGGCTTAGCCGCTAGAAGGAAGATCAATCAAAATGAGCAATCAAGACAGAACAACATCTATCAGGCCTCCACTCTTCAATGGAAACAATTTAATCTTCTGGAAAACAAGGATGAGGTCTTATCTTCAGTCTCTGGGAGCAGATGTATGGGATATTGTTGAAGGAGGATATCAATATCCATCTGCAGTACCAATAGATCCAGCAGAAAGAAAAACCTACGAAACAAATGCAAAAGCAGTCAATGCTCTGTTAGGAAGCCTAACTGAATCAGAATTTGTCAAAGTCATGCAGCTGAACACAGCAAAGGACATATGGGACAAAATCATTCTGAGTTATG
>ML782793.1:1074471-1090346 GCA_009831015.1 Picea engelmannii
TGTTGGATTCAAGCCATGAATGAAGAACTTGATCAAATCGAAAAGAATCACACTTGGGAATTAGTACCAAGACCCCATGACAAAAATGTCATTGGAACTAAATGGATATTCAAAAACAAGCTAAATGAGAATGGGGAGGTTATCAGAAATAAATCTAGACTTATTTGCAAGGGGTATGCTCAGTAAGAAGGTATAGACTTTGAAGAAACCTTTGCTCCTGTAGCTAGACTTGAAGCCATAAGAATGTTTCTTGCTTTTTCAAGCTTCCAACAAATCAAAGTTCATCAAATGGATGTTAAATCTGCTTTTCGCAATGGTGATCTGGAAGAAGAAGTTTATATAGAACAACCAGAAGGATTCATCTTTGGAAATGATGAAAACCTTGTTTGTAGACTTAAAAAGGCTCTATACGGTCTCAAACAAGCTCCAAGGGCATGGTACTATCGTCTTGACAAATATCTCCATCAACAAGGATTCTCAAAAGGATCTGTTGATAGCAACTTATACACAAAAACTAAAAATGACAAACTACTAATTGTAGTTGTATATGTTGATGATATCATTTTTGGAAGTAATGAAGAATCTATGAGTCAGAAATTTGCTTCTGATATGCAGCAAGAATTTGGAAGGTCTTTACTTGGGGAACTAACATTCTTTCTTGGATTACAAGTGCAGCAAGAAACAGATGGAATTTTCTTATCACAAACAAAATACCTTAAACAAATCCTCAAGAAGTATGTCATGGAAGATTGCAAACCTGTAAGTACACCAATGATAACTGGATGTAATCTCAGTTCCAATGATGATTCTCCCATGGTGAATCAGCTAGAATACAGATCTATGATAGGAAGTCTACTTTATCTCACTGGGACAAGACCAGAAATTATGCATGCAGTTGGGATTGTTGGACGATTTCAAGCCAATCCAAGAGAGTCTCATCTTCAGGCTGTGAAAAGAATATTCAAATATCTACAAGGAACTCAATATTTTGGCCTATGGTATCCAAAGAATGTTGATCTTACTCTTCACGCATACACTGATGCAGATTGGGCTGGAAGTGTTGATGATCGCAAAAGCACTAGTGGTGGTGCATTCTACATGGGGCCCCAGTTAGTATCTTGGTTCAGTAAGAAACAAAGTTCCATTGCCTTATCTACAGCAGAAGCAGAATATGTGGCTGTAGCATCATGTTGCACTCAACTTCTTTGGATGATGAAAACCCTTCAAGATTTTCAAATCAAATGTTCACCCCCTGTCTCTATTATGTGTGATAATACAAGTGCCATCAGTATCTCAAAGAATCTTATTATGCATTCCAAGACCAAGCAAATTCCCATCAAATATCACTTCTTACGAGAACAAGTGCTTGAGCAAAAGGTGAAATTGGAGTATGTTTCCTCCAAAGAACAAGTTGTTGATATATTTACCAAACCTCTACCCAGGGAAGCATTCGAATATCTCCGACAAAAATTGGGAGTAGTCTCTGCCATGCAGAGGATCAGGTCTACTTAAGTACAAAAGCCTCAATTGGTTGTAAGGTGCTGATGAGCATCTCTAAATGCTCTAGCTAAGGGAGAGAATTTATTTGTGTGCCCCAAAGAGGACTGCAAACTGTAGTTATCATCTATGTCTAATTTGAAACGTCATGTGAAGCGGCATGGAGAGAGAGGCGAGTCATGGCAGAGTCTAAATATGCAATCCAGAGATGTGAAGAATTATCCTTGCCCAAAGCCATGTTGTGGGAAGGTTTTTTAAAAGTCCATCAAGGCTAGTGAAGCACCTGGATGATGTGCATTCTACAACATATGTACAGGGTATTTGCTGTGAGCCGGGCTGTTTGAAGTACTTTACAAATGCAGAGGCTTTGAGAGAACATGTGCAACAAAACCACAGTCGTATTTGTTGTGAAGTTTGTGGGAGTCAACAATTGAAGAAACAGATCAAAAGGCACATGCGCATTCATGAAAGCCAAACATGTGTGGAGAGGATAAAGTGCCACTTTGACAATTGCTTGCATAGTTTTACTCAAAAATCAAATCTCAATCAGCACATTAGAGCAGTACTCCTTGGATTAAGACCATTTAAGTGTAGATTTCATGAATGTGAAATGAGTTTCTCACATAAGGTTGTCATTACTATGAGACAACCATGAGAAGATAGGAAGACATTACTATGTACAAGGAGACTTCTTGGAGGAGGATGTTGCCTTTCATTCAAGGCCACGTGGTGGCCGAAAGAGAAAAATGTTTACAATCAATACACTGTTGAAAAAGAGAGTAGCATGTCCAGATCGAAGCAGCCCTGTTCTTGACAATGGATCATCATTTTTAGATTGGTTAACCTCAAGCAGCAGGGAATGATCCTTACGTTTATGGAAAATCAAGTACATTGTGTTGAGACCATTGGCTAATTCCCCCTGTAACCAGATTGAAGTGGTAAAATGTAGAACAACATATGAAGTGCATTTTAAAATATTCAAATGATATCAACCACACTTTTTAGGGGCAAGAGGCAAGATATAAATAAAATAAAAAGGGATTTGTCTCTGAAGGCTCCCTTGATTACCACAGGGACTAGATTATGGAAATGCCAGCAACATCAGTTAAACCAAAATAAATTGAATAAGGAGCCGCCCGAGCAGCATTGATTGAACCAGGATCATTCCCAAGAGCAGTTGAAGCAGCAAAA
The DNA here is from genome assembly GCA_009831015.1 of Picea engelmannii. NCBI lineage: Eukaryota > Viridiplantae > Streptophyta > Pinopsida > Pinales > Pinaceae > Picea > Picea engelmannii. Next base: position 1,077,160 of record ML782793.1, read on the forward strand.
CGTCCAACGCAAAAGCCGAAGCCTAACCATAAGTAGAAGCCCAGAGTTGGAACCAACATCATTTACATAAGTTGTTGAAGTAAGCAGCATTCCCTCAATTGAAGGAGCATCCAGTTGTTGCATAAGATGGAACCAGAAGCACCAGTTCCAATGTAATTGAAAACGGAGCATGATCTCAGGGGGAGCTCTTTGCCATTGATGTCAAAGGGGGAGGAAAAAGACAGAGGAAGAGTATTTCCATCAATGACAAAGGGGGAGATTGTTGGAAATATTGTCATTGATGGCAAAGGATGAGGCAAAGTAAGACGAAGAGTTTTCATGTATAAATATAGTGTATGAAGAAGGAGAAAGAAAATTAGTGTATGGTTGAGTTTTGGTGATACTCTCTCAGGAGAAGAATACCCAGAGCAATTGGGGTATTGATAGGCAACTCAACCGCCAGATTGCGTAAGGTAAGGGATCATGGTAACAACCGTCGGATGGGCGCATAGGTTTAATTCAAAAAAATTATGTGGGACCCGATTTCCCCAGAGAAAGAAATATGGACCCGAGCAATAGGGACCTGATTTTCCCCTTTGTATTATTGGTTCATTAGGCCGAGATCTTAAAACCCTAGTCGAAGATTAAAGAGCCCCGTTGAGAAAACGAATGGGATGTCATTAGCGTTGAGTGGACGAATGGGATGCTATTAGCATTGAATGGACAAATGGGATGCCGTTAGCATTGAGTGGATGAATGGGATGCCATTAGCGTTGAGTGGTTTTGACCCATGGTCTTAAGAAGGGGTCGATGCCCTCTTCTACAGTAGATCTGCAAGCAAAGGAGGGAGGTAAGGATATTGACAGGTCACAGGGGTCTTTTTGCAGAATGTGGAGGCCATTTATTGATCGTAGGGACATCTACAGGTCACTGAGGTCATTTGTGCAGGCTGCAGGGAAGGTTTGAGGAGGGAGGAACCTCATTGTGGAAGTTGGGTGGAAGATCTACATTGACAGTGAGTTCTCAGCAGTGGGTTTAGCAACTAGAAGATGATGGCCAGCGCATATAACACATATGAATCCGGTTGGGATTTATGACGAAGGATGTTGAATGCATATATTCTCTAAAGTCCGGGTTATTGTTGATGTTCTGAAGTTCTGGGAAAAATATGTTTGTTGACAAATGTACAAAGGGTTGAAACTGCCTGATCCAGTGTGAAAATTGATGAAATGCGGTCAGCAGTGAGTCTGAGGGTTAAAGCCTTCAGTAGAAGCATCCTGCCAGTAGAAACTGGTGCTATTTTCAGGGGGTTGAAGCTCCCTTCCAGGAAAGGCTGGTAAATAAGAGAAGGTTGCAGCCTTCTGCAGGTAGAAGCCTGCGTACTAGTATGAGTCTGCACTAGTACAATGTTGTAAAACGTTTTCTTAATAATAATTATTGAAGACAGAGACAACGACAGCGGTGGTTTTCTCCCGATTTGGGTTTCCACCTTAAATCCTGGTGTTCATGTGTCTTACTCATGTGCGTTGGTTTATTTTGTTATTACTGCATTGGATACTGCTTACTAGACATCTGATGAATGAAGAAATGTCTTAAGAAAGAAATATATTCATAATAAGATCTCTGGATGCACTCTTGTTTTCTTAAGACTATACAATAGCTGGTCTCTACAAAGTAGCCTAAGGTTTTCATCGAAAGAAAAGTGAAAATTATTGTTGAGAAATACTGATTCACCCCCCCCTCTCAGTATTTCTCAACAACCCACAATTTTCTACCGAGGAAGGTGCTCTGATACCACTTGTGATATTCTAGATATAAAAAAGTATGGAAAACATAAATAAATAGCTATAAATGGTAGATGAACAACAATATAACCAGAACAAAACCACAATAATACCAAAATGATACTAGAATAACACAAGAAATAACACTTTGATTACTGAGAGCAATGTTCACTTGCCTCTTCAAGGGGGCAACCTCCAGCATAGAATAACTCTATTAAAATAATATCCAAGACAAAATTTATCATACACTCGACTCCTATTTATAGTAAATATGTCTATCAAAAGAACCATCTAGAGGAAGATCCTTCTAGAAGCGGAAGCTTTTATTAGGTCTTCTTACATTGGAATTATTGCTCCTTATTGCTAGGCCTTATTAATATTGACCTTTATTACATGGAAATATATTATTATACCTACATGATGGGTTAGGTCCCTAACATTATTCTCAGTCTTAAAAATAAATTATTTTTGGAAATTGATTTATTTAAAGAAATTCCTAAGTTTCAAAAGTGGATCTCAGGTGATGGAATGAATAGCAAAGCTCATATTTACTAAAAGTATTAATTCATTGCACCAAAAGGGAAAAACCTAACTAAAAATCAATTTTAATAAGATGAAGAAGATATTACAAAAGAAAAAATAAGAGGCAGATTAGAGAGGTTAATGGTTGGCTATTGGAGAGTTTTTCTAAATGGGTCTTTCTTCTAGAAGCAAGTTTTTCCTTTCAAAAGATTTGTGAATCATCCTCTGTGACTTTCCCTTTATATTTCTCTCTGCTAGAATATTTCCATCAAATTTTCCATGTATGTTTTCCTATAGGTAGATCTAGGTACGATCGGGTATATCTCTAAATTCTTCAATCATTTCAAGACATTTTAGGTCTAGAGGAGCAAAATCCTTGATTGTAAAAAGTAGATGCAGTTTATTTTAATTTTATTTAATTTTCATTGAAATCTTGTTGAATCCATTTCAAACTCTTATTTCATGCATTTTTAAGCTTATTTCAATTGGGATATTACTACTAATTTCTCCCACAAAGAACTATTTTGGGGCATAGCTCTAATGATTTCTTAGACTTTGAGATTTTTTAGTCTGAGATTTTTGGTGTGTGCTCATCAAAATATTTTTCAGTTTTAAATGCAATACTCATCTAATGTTATTTCATGACATGTCCATTTTACTTTTCTTTCATCTTACAAAGTCATAGTTGATTGTGGGTTCACAACATTTTTAAAGGATAGAAAAATATATGTCAAAAGCAAGCTATGTACAAATGTCTTTCAAGTATATTTATTTAATTTTATTCCATGAATAATAATGTGATTAATGAATAAATTAGCTAAATGAGAGATTTGTCGGAAAATCTTTTGGGTTTTTATTTTTATCACTCACCCATTGCATTCATCTACAGCCATACAAACAATCTTCCAATATATCAAGAGAGGAGAACCACCTCTATAAAAATGAGGAGAATCTTTCTTGTTCCCCACAATATTTTTTCTCAAATGTTGGTCATTTTCCCTTGATAGAAAAAATGGTCAACAAGGACTTACAAAGAATTTAAAGTGGGTGAGCATGTGTTTTTAAAATTAAAAGAGAAAAGAAGTTTGCTAAGATTAAGAAGTTTCCCCAAGTTGGAAGCAAGATATTGTGGTCCTTTTAAAGTCTTGGAGAAGATAGGTCTGGTTTCATACATGATAGCATTGTCTGCATCCATGAGAGTTCATAATGTTTTTCATGTGTCATTATTGAAGAAATATGTGCATGACCCTAACCACGTAATTGATTAGACTATGATTTAAGTGGAACCATGAAGGAGGATTCCTAGGGAGCTAATGTGCATCATGGACCGGAAGGTCAAATTGCTCAAGAGAAAATCTATCGTCCTAGTAAAGGTCCAATGGACCTGCTACGTGTTGATATTATGGTAGTTGCAGGAGGTATTTACCTCCACGTGTAAACCTGACGAGGATAGAATACTCTGGGAAGCAAGAAGAAACCCTAATGAGTTGGTTAATAACCCTGGAAGACTTGTCGGCTCAAGAAGATAATTTATACTAGGTTATTAGCCTCCAAGAGAAGAAGTCGACCATAAATAGTAATATATATTGAACAGAAAGATACCTAGAATGAGAAGTCAGCCCAGGCAGTTAGCCAGAATTAGTATAAATACAGGAGGCTATTTCTCATGCTAGCAGGCAGTCTCAGAATTGCAGAGCAACAACTTGTGCGCACTGCAGTGCCCAGTCTTGTGCACAGGTTTGAGGAGAGTTTCCATTGCAGCTGCTGCAGCTAGTAGATCGTGTTTGTCTTGGACTATCTCTCAGTTAGGGTTTGGACTATCTAATCAACTCTTGTTGGTGTTCTATCCTTGGGGAAAGGTTTGCTACACTTTGTTTGGCTATCTATCCTAGGGTTTGCTTCTAGAGTGATTCTCTGTCAAGGTTAAGGTGCTCGGAGGGTGGCTTTGGCCTATGGTTGGGTGACAACAGAGATATTGTCAATGGCCAAATGAGCACATCCATTATATTCTAACAGGTTATGGGCCCACACCTCCTTCACTCAATGTAACCGCTGGAAGGAAACATAGTCGTAAGGATGTTAAGCTCTTTGAAGAACTGTCTCTAGGGTTTCTAGCAGGAACAGTCACCATAGCATTATCGTTGGGGTTACTAGCAGGTGCAGTTGCAGAAACCCTAATCCTCTTGTTGAGGAACATTAAGTGAAGGAATTGACCTAATCTATGGATAGATCAGTGCTCCCTATCCTAGCACATCTCCTGGTACTCTCATCAAGCCAAGACATGAAGTTTGAGTTTTTGGTCAAATCTAGGGTTTGACCAAGTCAAAGAAGACATGACTTATTTATGAATTCAGAGAACAAGTTAGATGGAGCTTCTAACTTCAGAGTGTGGAAAACAAGGATTGACCTCATCCTTTCCAATAATAAAGTGTTGGATATCGTGAAAGGAAAGATTGTGAAACCAGAGTTTGAAGAAGGAAAAGAGAAGGAACCGCAAAATGTTGCAGCTATGGAGAAGTTCAAAGACGGTGACATCAATGCTATGAGTATCATAGTGGAATCTATAAAATACCACTTGATACCCTACATCTCCCATCTTGACTCATCGAAGAAGATGTACGATGCCCTAGAAAATCTCTTCTCGGTCAGAAACATTGGACAAGTAATTGGTCTGAAGAATGAGCTCCGTGACATGAAGATGAATGATGACGACATAATAACATCATACTTTATGAGAATCTCTCAGTTAAGAGATAAACTACAATCTATTGAAGATATCATCTCAGAGAAGGAGTTGGTAAACATAGTACTCAATGGTCTTCCCAAGACGTGGGATGCATTTGTTGCAAGTATGAACACAAGAAAAGAGTATCCGACATTTGAAGAACTTTGGACTTGTTGTGCTCAAGAAGAATCAAGGATCAGTGCAAAAGAGAAACCCCAAAAGAAGTACAATGATCAAGCCTTCAGAGCAAGATTCAAGAACTTCAGGAACAAAAGGAAGTTTGGTTCAAAGAAGAAGACAAATCAAGAGAAAGATATTTCAAAAATACAATGCTTCAATTGTCGAAAGTATGGTCACTACAAGAATCATTGTCTCAAGCTAAAGAAAAAGAAGGAGAAACATGAAGCATCAATTTCCAAAGAAAAGGAACCTACAAAGAAGACTAAGTAGGATGAAAGAGACTTCTTCTTCTAAAGGTAACAATACTCTTCTTATTTCTTGTACATATCTTGTTTGCATCATCTCTATACATATCTTGTATATCTATCTCTTGGAAGATATTTTTTTCCAAGAAGAACTATAGCTATGGAAGAACAACAAGATAAGGATCAATATAATTAGATAATACACATGAAGGGATGAAATACGTCAAACAAATCATGTGAAATATATTGCAAGATAAGTTGAATCCATCATGACGAGACTTAGAAGAAGCAAAGACAGACAGAAGTCGACAATCAAGAGGAAATTGGAGAAAGAATTATGACGTTTTTGTAGAAGACAACAAGACGGAAGCGTGGACTCTGTCAGACAGAGAGAGCCAATTATATATTGCAGAAGACAACAAGGATGCAGATGGAAGCATGGACTCTCCCAGATGGAGGGAGTCGATTATACATAACCAAAGAGAAGAGCATGCATGAAGCAAGGATTAGGAGGGAGATAATCCTATGATCCATTGAAGATGATGAATTATATATCCATGGTAGCAACCATGAAAGGCAGTATGTGTTCAGTTTGACCTTAGAAGAAGACTTCTTCGAATAGAAGCCTTAACGTATCTTTGGTTGTCCATCCACATCCGTGATCCTATGATGAAAGAAATAAATGGAATCCTTAGAGCATGGAATCTATAAGAAACTCCATGGACCCAAGAGCTAATGAAAAACATAAGAAAGAACATGAAGATTCCAAGAAAGAAGAGGAGACTGAACAACCAGTCATTGTATTGAGAATCACAATATTGCCAGCTTGATATGAACTCACTAAAAGCAATCAAGCAGAGGAACTGAAAGTTGTGATGAAGAAAAGTGTATGAAAGACTTATGAATGAAAGCATTGCGAGATCGAAGACTAGAGGTTATCCCATATGGAGGGAGAAGACTATGATGATCACTTGTTCCAGTAAACTAGACATACCTATACATGAGTCTTTATATCATCCGCAATATCCATGGGTTGGAGTTCTACATCAGATGAATGAAAAGAATGTTCTTCGGAAGAATTGAACAAAGAGCATATGAAGAGAAACCTCAAGACTATGAGGCATACCAGAAAGAGACCCTTGTATGAAGATGGAAGAAAATAACTTGGTGGAGAACCTCCAGTTCAATACAAAATCGTGGTGAAGATTTCCTATAAAAAAATATTGTATCAAGATGATTACTCAGAAGATCAAATATCATGATGACAGAAGAAGTGCCACATGGATATGTTCCAGTTTTTCAACAATGATATATTTTATTGATCAGAGCTACATGAAGCCTTCAAAGAAGACCAGTGCTCCAGAATGAAGTACATTTGAAATCAAGCAGTACATTATCCGTGATGAAGTTCAGAAAGGAGAAAGAGGTTCTCCAATACATATCTCCACAGATGAGCAGATAAACAAACATCTTGTTAAAGCTTATGTCCAAGATAAAAGAGTTTGCGTACTCAATCTGGAGCTCATGGAGACAACTTCCTTATTGAAAAAGAAAGAGATGAATCCCAAGTTGGGAGGGAGCACTGATATGTATTGACTTATGGAAAGTCATTTTTCAGTTCAAAAAATGGTCCAAGATGAGCAGTTTCCTTTCCAGTTTGGAAAGTGGATTGAGATTTCTGACAGACAACGATTTCTCATTGTGGTTAACATGGGAAATGGTCCAGATTGTTGATGTATCATAGATAGTGACTTCCCATTGTGGTTAACATGAGGAATGGTATGTTTTGGAGGTTGGTACAGGACAGTCTTTTCTTCTTGTGGTTAACAGAGGAAATGGTCCAGACATTCATTCCTTAGAGTTTGTACATTCTCTCAAGGGTGCACTTTGATTAGTGTAGGAGGAATGGCCCAGGGTGGGGAATGGTTCAGGCTCAGAAATCGGGGACAGGCATTCCTTAGGGTTTATACATTCTCTCCAGGGTGCACTTTGATTAGTGTAGGAAGAATGCCCCAAGGTGGGGACTGGTCCAGGTTCAGAAGACAGGACAGTTATTCTTCCTTGCTTGTGAAGAATAGTCCAGATATCTCAATGTTCTACTCTGAGGGAAGATATTCTTTCAGATCTCACAGATGTGAGTGAAAGATTGGCCCAGATGATTCAATTTATATCATAACATTGTTTATGTGCAATTTGATATCAGATGATTGTTATGAATATTGTATGACAGTAGATGTATACTACTGTGGTGGATGTGTTCCATTGTTCATGACTATACGTTGTTGATCAAGTACTTGTGTATTACTTGGTGTGGTAGTGTACCACTGGATTGTAGTTATGTACTACTATGGATAGACATAGTTGTGTTCTATTTTGTTTCAATTGCCTTGAAGAATATCAGCAGTATTGGAAATGATAATTAGTTAGATGGATAATCAAAGGACAGAGATGTCCTAGACGGAAAATGGTTCAGAGAATTTACTCTTCTAGATTAGAATAATGGCTATTTTATCGCTCTGTGGAGTGAGCATCATGTCTTATTACTCAGATAGAGTATGGTTTCGAGAGATGATGCAGCTGATGACACTGATGATGATGATGGTGCTCATGATCTAGTCTATACAACTATGTTGATGCTACCGGGTGAATGGTTTGTTTTTGTGCTCAAGACCATTACTTGTAATACCTCCCTAGCTAGGAGGGAGTGTTGATATTATGGTAGATGTGGGAGTTATTTACCTCCATGTGTAAAAATGACAAGGATAGAATACTCTGGGAAGAAAGAAGAAACCCTAATGAGTTGGCTAATAACCCTAGAAGATTTTTTGGCTCAAGAAGATAATTTATATTAGGTTATTAGCCTCCAAGAGAAGAAGTCGGCTAGAAATATTAATATATATTGAACAGACAAATACCCAAAATGAGAATTTGGCCCAGGTAGTTAGCCATAATTAGTATAAATATAGGAGGCCAGTTCTCATTCTGGCAGGCAGTCTCAGAATTGTAGAGCAACAACTTGTGCGCGCTGCAGTGCCCAGTCTTGTGTGCAGGTTTGAGGAGAGTTGCCATTGCAGTTGCTGCAGCTAGCAGATGACATTTGGCTTGGACTATCTCTTGGTTAGGGTTTGGACTATCTGATCAACTCTTGTTGGTGCGCTATCCTTGGGGAAAGGTGTGCTACCCTTTGTTTGGATATCTAGCCTAGGGTTTGCTTCCAGAGTGATTCTTTGTCAAGGTTAAGGTGCTCGGAGGATGGCTTCTGCCTATGGTTGGGTGACAATAGAGATATTTTCAATGGTAAAATGAGAACATCCATTATATTCTAACACTACGACCCTGAAGACACTACGTGGAAGCACAAGGAGACCATGTGGGAGGAGTACCCTCAATGTTTTTTCAATTTTGAAGAAAGTGGAATATAAGAATGAAAGACTCTTTTTTGGGTAGCTAGAGTTCCTAGAACCACATCTCAGAGATTTCTTGGCCAACCTACCCAAGAAGATATAATAAAATAATGGTATAGCCTAAGGAAATGGATGCATATAATGGGGTACATTCCTTGGGTCAGGAAGGTTGAAAGGAACATGAATTTATATTTGGAACTATTGTTGGAGTTGTAAAAATTGCAGAATTTTTATTTTCATAGTTTATGATGTAAAATTTATACATGTATATTGGCATGGTTCTTTACACCGAGGACAATACAAAGTTGTAGGGGAGGGGGAATGTAACATTCCTTATATAATCCCCATTTTAGTAATGTATAATGTAGATATGATATGTGGTTGTGGGTCAAATGATGTAATATGTGACCTTGTATATCCAGAGTTTATAAATAAAAATGTGATGCTAGTTGCAGATGGACATAGAAAAATATATGGGGGCTAAGTCATCCACAAGAGAGGAGGGGTCAAAAAGGGAATTTTTATTCGTGAGTTTAAATCCCAAATCGTTTTCCCAATTTTAATGTTTTGAGTGAACCTTCTAATTATTCTCTTCATTGTAGAAGAGCCCAATAATTGAATACAAGTAAGAGGGTGGGTGTGAAGGGTCACATCCCATAGTTATTGGTACCATGGGCATTAAGTAAAATCATCTTAGGGAAGAGTGTGAGTCAAGTAAGGAGGAAAAATAAGAGGAAATTTGTATGGAACAACAAGAGAGTTTTTTTACAGGTAGATTTTGGGGACACCAAGGAGGAACGAAGTGCTTGATCTTGGAGGCAGAGACCATACAATTTTGGGGGTTTTAAAGCCACTTGCAGGTCATACATCAGTAGATCTAAGTTTGGGTAGATGTACAGAGGGTTTCTTCAACTGAGTTTCTGGCAGGGTCGGAATATCCAGGTTTTGGTATAATTTAATTCGCTTCTCAGTGGGTTATTTCCCAGTATGGGATCCCTTGTAATATTGGAGTAATTTAATGAAAATATTATGTGAAGGGAAGTAAAAAAAAAAAATTGTGCTTGGGAATTTATTTTTCTTCCATTGTTTAATTTCGAATTAATTTCCATCCAGTGTGTAATTATTCTATGGTCTAAATTTTCTATTTAAAAATTCAGCAAGTAAGGTTTTGCTTGGTATCATAAGGAACTAATTTACCCAGGGTTGAAATTTTGACACTCAAATGGGAATCAACATGTGTATGTAAAAAAATGCTTGCAATTTGCACCAACAATTAATCCAATGATCTGCTAGTTAACTACGTGATGAGTCAAGTCTGGTATGGAAATTTATATTCAAAGGATGATATTTTTTCTTTAGCACAAAGTTTATTGAACTTGAATTTTCCCACATGGCACAAGCAACAACTATAAAATAAGATGACAAATACCTTCGACACAACCAAGAAATCGACAGAGGAATAAGCCCATTCAAATAGATAGAAAACCTTCAAAAACAATTAAGTCATTTTTATTATTTTAGCCATTAATAAAATACATGTATAAAATATGAAGGTAGCTATTATTGATTATTGAAATAATATCAACATAATTAATAATTGGTGAAAAGAGATATGCAATGTTGTCACTTAGCATTATGATGCTAAACTCAAACAAGTGAAGTTGAAGCTTCTTGAAGCAATCACCCATGGTTGAAGTGGATTGGTCTTGAATATTATAGAATATGAAAGGTTACTTCCTTATCATATCCAATTCATGTTCTTTGTTTGTTTTTTATGATTTCTTCGCAAGGTCTAATAATGGGCTTCGAATTAATATGATAAACCTATTCTTCATCCTCATTTGAAATTGTATCTGAAGTCGTTTCACTGAGTTGATATTATGCGTACTATTGATTGGAATCTTTATGAAATTCAAAAAGTGGGTTGTTCTGAACAAAAACTAGTTTGAAATGTTGATTGCTTTCTTGTATTTCATCATGTTGGAGATATGATAGAGTTTGGAGAAGATCTACTTTGTCTTGTGAAAATTGGAAACAAGTTAGAATGGATTAAATAGTTTCTTTGTTGATTGTGATTGTGTTGTTGACAACAATGAGTATTAGAGCATTTAGTAACTCTAATCATTCTAGACTTCAAGCCATTTTTAAAAACTAAATGTGGTCTCCTTGTAAAGATAGGTCTGGATAGACTTGACAACAAAAAAGGATTCTTGCAACTTCATTGTGTATATACAATTCAATCACTCAACAATTTCAATGTAGACTCAAAATGGGTGTCAAGGTCAATTGAGAATGCACCCAACAATTACAATTCAACTTGATTCCAAAAATACAAGTAAACTTACAGAAAAAGACTATTTTCAAGTTACAATTGATCTTCAAATTTGAATGCTTGACAATGCTTTGAGTTCATAAAATTCTCCTTTGATTAGCTTAATATGTCTATTGCTTAGCATGATTTAAAAATACCTTAGTTTAAGGTTATGAAAATGAATGTGTGGAAAAAGGCTAAAATCAGAAGGCGTGTAAAAGGTGGTCTAGAATCGGATCCAGAAGCCTGACAGGGCTTAAAAATGCTCAAAAATTAAAGTGCTCGGAATTCGACGAAACATGCGTCATTGCATCCGACTTGTCTTTCTGATTCCATCCATATATTTACTTCGTCAAACGGGCTCTATATGCGCAAGATATCACGTTCTATCCGAAAACCCAAACAGGCAAAAAAAGGGGATGATTGTACAGTCCGTACAGTGCCACGTGGCATGCTGACTGTATAGGTCGTACGGCCGTACAGGCTGATGTGGTAGTTCTTGGAGGCGATACGTGGTAGGCTGATGTGGCGTACGGGCAGATAGTTGGACCAATCTAGGGGTGACACATGGCACGGGATGACGTCAGCGGCTGACAGGGCAGTGACTGGACATGGTACGTGGCAGACACGTGGCAGACGCACAGGTTGACAGGTGGCAGGTGACGTGGACCATTCAGCGATTGACGCGTGGCAACTTGTGGTTGGTTGTTGATGTGCCATGTGTCCCAGTCATGGGATGCCACATGGCACCGTTGGTTGGTTCGTGGTTTTGTGCAAAATTATATGGTTTTCCCCGGGGTTGAACCCGCGACCTCCCCTCCGGGCTGTGGACTGGCAGGGTCGGGCTAACCGCCCGCCCCACGGGTAGTACTTATTATGTATGTGGCATAAAAACTATTTAAGTTTGGTTAAAACTTTATGCGGAGGTTGAAAGGGCCGAGGCTTAGCCCCAGCCCTTGGTTTCATTTCTCGACAGGACCATGACCATAGCCTGCCATTTATGCAGGGGTTTGGATAGGGCCTAGCCCTTGGACCCTGCGCCAATACATAACCAACAGTTACATACGACCACAGGAGTTGGCGATAGGGACTAGCCCACGGATCCCGGGCGGATCCCACAGGACCAGGACCCTATTCTGAATAGGGCGCGCACAGGTAGTTGTTATACCAACGGTCATATGACCATGCCACTGAACCAGGAGCCAGCGCGTATGGAGAGGGCCAGTGCATAGCCCGAGGGGCTAGCGCTTGGCCACATGGCCTCATATGACCTTGCCAAGGGGGCGCGCGCCCAGATCTAGGGGGATTATCCCCAAATATTTGTAAAAATGGTTTTTTTATAATGTTTAGTGGATTTTTTAATGATATTATGCCTGTTATTATTGGATTTTCTCCATTTTGGGGAGATATTGGGCATTTTTGGAGCCCAAATTTTGGGAGGAAGTTGGGGATGGATAACCAACTTCAGATCTATATAAACCAAGCCTGTTTGAGGCCATGGAGGACAGTCAAGGACAGAAAAAGTAGATTTATGCTGAAGGGAAGCCAAGCCAAAGCCATTTTTATGCAGGGAAGCTATTGAGGAGCAGACGCTGTCGGGCCATTTCTGGGAGCTCCGGACGTCCGTTTTGTGTGTCGTTTTCTTTGCAGGGTTCTAGAGATCTGGACAAACATGACCAGATCAGTCTTGTAGCCAATTGGCACTGCAACTATGTACTTTTGAGCTTTTGAACAGAAATAAAGAAGCCTCCCCCACAGAGACAAAGGCCCGGAGATGTAGGCAAAGTTGTGTCGAACTCCATTATCAATCTATGTGTTATGGTTTGCTGTCTATTATTTCATTTCAGATCTACAAATGTGTATATGGTGTTGGACACACCTACCACACTTAGAGGGGGGGGTGAATGAGTGTGGGGCTCTTTTTCCCAAAACTGCCCTCTTGCACAAAAACTCATCAATTAGCATTCAACATTTATTCATTACCCATTGTTGTCATTTATAAACAGTTAGATGTGAGCACATATCAGCAACATATAT
>ML782793.1:1112035-1148521 GCA_009831015.1 Picea engelmannii
CATGGGATGCATTTTCACTTTCAGGTGTCTTCTCTGTTATGAAATTTTTCAATACTTCCATGATCTCCCCTTTTAAACCCTCCATCATCTCTTGTAGTTCATCTTTTGTAACTATCTTATTTTGTAAATAATTTATGTCCCTAAGCATTTCTTCACCTTCATCAAGAGTCCAAGTAGGATTTTCTGGAGGCTTAGTTGGTGTAGAAATTCCCTTTTTGGGTGGCATGTTGGCCAAGCGTCACTTTTGAACCTTGATTTTGAGGTGGTTCTGCTAGACAATATTTATTTTGTAGTATCTCCCAAGTTTTGGCCCTTATGGGTATGAAACTTTCTTTTATGTAGTTCTCTAATATTTATTCTCTACAATGCCACAGGTCTGATCAAAATTGGATGTTCCAAGTGGAATTTATGGTAACTTCCCCACAACTTGTCGATTTTTGGCCTTTCCAGGAGGTCTCACTTGTATAGCATGATCCGCACAAAATAATTGATATAAAATTCTGAAATTCACAACCAAACTACTACAGACTGTCCACGATCCAATGCAACCAGTCCCACTCAATTTGGATACTCTAGGAAGAAGTTATGATTGTTTTACCTGGAACACCTTCTTGAGACTAGTCAATAGGACTAGTCAGATACCCTATCTTGCACAGGGTGTATCTACAAATTTAAGATGACCCAGAAGATGAACCTTTTACCACAGATACATTACTAATTTCTGTAAATGGCCTCCGGAGTTCAGGGTCTTGATCCGTCTTCTAAATATCCTCCAAGCCGTTCCTTCTGAAACGTTGTAGAAAAAAAGTTATAGCGAAAATTCCACGGTGTCTCAGATGTAGCAGTGAAACCCCAAGACCTTGAGCTCTGATACCATATGTTAGGAACCAAATATCAATATAGCATAGAAAAACCTCATAAAAGTAATCAACACCTTGAAAAAGAGACAATTTCAGATAATAAGCCTCTTCGAGGGGGCAACCTCCTTTTACCCCACTTAAATGTTCAACTACCAGATGATTAAAAATGAAAATGTCTCCTTGGTATATATAGGAGACTAGGAGGTATAATTACAACTAATGGCCTAAAGTCGACATAAATAAAATAACATTACTAATCTAAATTACAACTAATGGCCTAAAGTCGACATAAATAAAATAGCATTACTAATCTAATATGCCCCAATTAAGGGGTAATGAGCCAATATTAGGGATTAACATAGAGATAACAATTGAATATTTGTCAAAATCCATCATAGTTAGTCAAGGAGTACAGAGTAGTAGTAGTCAGAATAGTGGGAGTAGTGCATAGAGTCAAAGTCAAACTATGAGTCCACCAGCATCACCAATAGGAGGGACTACACCAGACAACATTGCAGGAGTATATAAAACTCTTAGACTTCTTGAATTCAAGGGAGTGGGGTTAGAGGATCCAGAACAACATTTGTTTGTGTGTGAAACAGTTTGAGGCTGCTAAAAGCATACAAGATGATGCCATAAAAAATGTACAGTTAGCAATGACATTTAGAGGTCGTGCGTTGGTATGGTATATGAAGTTACATAGAATTACACCTACAAGAGAGGCCAGAACTTTGGCAGAGATAAATCAAAAACTATTAAAGAAGTTCAAAAATCCAAAGTCAAAATCGCATTACATCACCGAGCTAAAAGAGATCAAACACGTACAAACAAAGTTTGTATGGGAGTTTGATCAATTCTTTAAGGATATAATGGGGAGATTAAATTTCCAAATTCCATATCAACAACATCAAGAGTGTTTTATTTTTGGACTTATACCACACATTCGGAGGGACCCGTTTCAACAGAAGGTTACGTCGCAACCCAAGGCGCTAGAGATTGCAATGAAACTAGAGGCCTCTCCGGAAAGAGACACAGGAGGAATGGAACAGGTTCAGATGCAGTTGGCTGCATTAACAATTCAGTTGGTTGAGCTTACCAAAGGAAGGGAGAAATGAGAAAAATTGTGGTGAACCAAATGCAGGACAAAGGGCCATCACAAGGACTAATGCCCAACATCCATGCAATATTTAGCATATGGAGCGCCAAATACACTACCAAGAGGGGGATAATGTGAGATATGTAAGAAATGGGGACATCACCCCACGAAGTTTCCATTACTGCAGAAGTATCAAAGTACACCCAAGAACTTGTTTTGAAACTTTTAAAATTCGATAGGGAATGAAGAGAAGGACTATCGTGCATTTGATAAACTAAGGGAGCACACATCATATATGTACATAATCTAAGAAAAGAATATTGACGCAGAAGGAGGTGGTGCATTGTATAACAATCAGAGAAGGTTCAATCAGGGAAACAGAGGGAAATTTTGTAGAGGGGAAGAGGAATTTTTGGTAGAGAACGAAGCAGACCGATTATCTGTTATAACTGTAATCAACCTAGACACTTGGGCCGTGATTTCCATAATCCATGTATGATGTGCACATACTGCAGAGCACTAGATCACGCGACAAAATATTGTCCTCAATTAGTTGTGAAATGGTAGGCCAGAGGAAACCCAAATCCAACTCTGAATCAGAATGTGCAGATGATCTCAGCTGAAAGATGTAGTGAAGGACCAAAAATTGTAGTCCTTACACGTTTAGGAGCTAGGATAGGCGCTAATATGGAAACTCGAGGAAATTGGACAGAGTAGTGGGTAAGGAAGTCAGCAGGGCCTATACCAGCATTCGATCCACAATAGGAAAAAGAGACATATCAGAGCACAAGAAAGGAAATACTTGGACCACATGGGGGAGCATCGACATCATCATTGCCTCATATAGAACACCTAGTTGTACCAGAAAAGTCAAGTGTGCAAGTAAGTACACCAAAAAAATTATTAAAGAGTTGTGTAGAACTGATGAGGGATAGAACTACGCTAAGTATGCTATATAACATGATTCATCACTACACAAAAGGAAGGTACACCCTTGTCACACAAATAATGGTAAATCAACTATTGCGCAGGAAGAGAACCAACAGAGAATTTAGGTTTAATGCGCAGTTTAGAGAATGCGATGTGGATAATGTTATTTTGGACTTAGGATCTGATGTGAATGTGATATCTAAGACGACATGGGAGATGATGGGAGAAACTTAGCTAGTATGGTCCCTTTTTCATTTAAGACTCATGAATCAGGATAAGATAGTCTCGATTGGGAAACTGACAGGAGTACCCATGAACATAGATGGGGTGCACAACATGGAAGACTTTTAAGTTATTGAGATAGTAGATGATAGTCAACTATATCCAACATTAATGGGACTAGAATGGGTGTTTGATAACCAGTAGATTATTAACTTGAAGAAGAGGGAGATGATATTCAAGGCCGGGTATTTGAAAGTTACTACACCTTTGGACCCATCAGAAGGAAAGTGATACATAGAGCCAGCAAGAGAGAATATGTTGGTCCTAAAGTCTGCACCTGACTACTAAAGGGGAAATCTAGGCCACCTCAAGCTTATAATGATTGGTTTTTTGATTAGTTGGTTTTCTTGGTCAGCTTAAGGATAGGTTTTCAAAGTTGGTAATCTGGTTGGACAGGCCACACGGTATAAAAGTAGGTTATCCTTTGCTAATGGTATGGATATTAATGGACATTTGGGGATATGAAAAGACAAACATGGGAAACAAAAACAAGCAATGGAATGAATCACTTGCTATGTGAGAATAAAGACTTAAAATAATATCTTGAGACTTAGACAAATATCTAAATGCAAATCATTCAACAGGCTTCCAAATAGTAGATATTTATCTAAACAATAGTTGTATAACAGGTTGCAGAATCATCAAAAAGATGAACTAAAACAATGGTCGAAAGAATAAGGAAATCTACATTGCACACATCATAAAATTTTCATTCAAGACAAGATTAAACACATACAAATTTGAGTAAGAGAACACAATTGTCATCAACATATATTCACTAAGTAGAGAACTTTACAATCATCTGATCAGGTCCATCCCTTATGTTTCTTCTATTCTTCTCCAAAAACTACCCCCCCCCCACTCAAAACATATAGAAACTGCATATTTATAATAGTTGCAGAGGCTCTCGTCCATCTGGGACTGAAGCTTAACTCTATACTACTAGTTATAAAACAAATAATTAACTGAACTAAACATATGTTGGAGTATATAAAGGAATACTTCTATCTTGACTTAATCAAAACCGAGTGGTTCTTATCATAGAATACCATTGATTATGCTTGAAACTAAAAGGAACCATGCAATTAAACATATGAAATTGTTTCTACAATGAAATAATATCGATTCATGCATTGGAGCGAACTTAGATATGACAGAAATGACCAAGAGTGACAGAACTGAGTTCTGTATCGATCATGGCATGCACACGCGTTGTTGGAGTCCACTAGAGATAACTTAAATTTTGGTCATGTCTTTCCCCCACTTATCTCTTTGAGGACAGAAGCAAGTCGTGTTGTGCGTTTTTGGAGTCTGGACCTATAGTTTTCTCGTTCCTGGTTTGGAACCCCTTTTTTATCTTTTTCAAATGTGCAATAAACGTGGGTGAACCACTTCAAAATTTCAGCGTTCGGAGGTTTTTGATTTGCGTTGCATCTAAATCTCCCGAAGTGATAATCTCGCAAAGTCACCAATAAGTGCTTATATTAGGCTAATTAACCCGAGATTAATACTTTAATCATTAAAGGATTTCTAGAGTTCATAAATTTGGGAGACCTGTAGTGATGCATTTTAAAACCTACCAGAGGAAGATCTCCCGAATATGATGTGGCAGCCTGATGTCAACTGTTGATGTGTCACAGAAAGGAGGGTGACACGTGTCACTTGAAATAATGCTTATGTCAACGCCAACTGTGCCAAAAATGGGTGCCACGTGTCTCGACTGACAGTTTCCATGTGTCAGTGCTAGATGAATGCCACATGTCAGTGTCAGATGGATACCATGTGTCAGCGCTAGATGGCTACCACATGTCTAGGTGGATGAGTTACCTGTGCTTTGGCACTTTGGGCTTCGTGACTTTTTGGATGTGCGGCATGAAAACATCCCAAAGTAGTACGGCCATGAAGTGACGTGTCTCAGAAGGAGAGTGAAATATGTCACTCGAAAATGAGCAGATGTCGTAGCCAAATGACCTGAAATGAGTGCCACGTGTCATGACCGATGGATGCCATGTGTCTCTGGCATTTCGACATTTCAGGGCTCCGTGCTTGTCTTGATGTAAAACCTCTCGGATGAACTAACTCACGAAGTGACATGGCAGTGAGGACCCACTTGTTGACGGGTGTTTATGACACCATCAACAAGAAGGGAATATTCGGATCGGGGTTGTCTATTTAACCCAATCCATTTGGGATAATCTACCCTGACGGGTTTTATGGCTTTGTTAGCCAACCAGGAAAAATAATTAAAAGATGTAAACTAACTAGATGTACAATCCTATCAAAAAATACATTAATACAATTGCTTAACTAATAGTATCATTATATACAATAGATATGTATAATTACAAGGTTTAAATAAAGCCTCGTGAAAATGCTTGTTTTCAACTAGTGGATCAAAACAAGGTAAAAAAGAAAGGAAACTATTTTTGTACTATAAATGAAAAAATAATAAACAATGAGTGAATAATATTATAAATGATATAACGATAGTGTACAAAGCATTTAACATTTAAATGATGTAATCATTATTCATTCGCAAATCAACAAATCAAATAAAATATAAACTAACTAACCTGGCGTTGATCAGCAATACTAAGCTAGATTCATCTTTATGTGTTTGTATAAGCTCCACTTAACTTGTGTCAAGTATAAATCTATGACAAAATCAAGAATGATACTTCCTGAAACAACTCAAGAAATTATTTTATATTTCAAAACAAACCTATGATAACAGAAAGACAAATAGATTAAATCTCATGTGACTTTAAAATTTCCAATAGATGAAAGTGAAATAAATTCCAACTCTCAGCAAATGGTGTTACCAACTACCCAACATTAGATGTAAACTCAAAATGCATAGATAGATGATCAGTCACATATATTAAAAGAACCAAAATATAATGAACCACATAAAGAAAAACATAACATGCAAAGTTTTATGCAGAACAGTCTAAAGCTAGTTCAATACAAATAAGATTTCATGTCCATAAATTATATGAGAAACAACAATAACATTGGACAGTATACAAAAGGACGAAAGCCAAAGATTAAAATGTATCCCATATAGTTTCAGAAAAATAAGTCCATCATATGGTCCAAGAGGAAATGCGCAGACTAGTAACTAGCCAGTATTTAAAGAGAACTTTTGGTTGTCCTACATAACGTTGCTCCAACAACTTGTCTGTTAAGAGAAATCTATAGCAAAAGGTTGTATAATTCTAATATTTTGACAGTGTCAAGATAAAAATCACTTTGACTGATAATTTAAATCTTATTTAAAACGCAGAAAGAACAACTTTCAAATCGTGATCCTTAGTGAAGATATAATAGATTAATCAACAATAAGAAAAATCTCAATGAACAATTATATCTTTACAAATATGAATTACATGAATAAACTCAATATAATACAAGATTTGTATCAAAATAGTACAATCACTAAGATCAAGATAATTGGGATAATATCTATTCTTAAAGATTGAAAAAATTAATACAATGATAACAATTAACCATGTATTGATAAAACATACTAAAGCTAATGTAAATCAATGCATAATCAATTACTCAAAGAATATGAAGATATTATAATGAAAATAAAACTATTTTACTCACAGGACAAAAGCCATTAAGCAATCTGGAATTTCATATTCTTCTTCGAAAATACTCGTCCATTCTCCCAAAATTCCAACCATCCGTTACTCCATTTGAAAAGAAAAAGTTTACAAAATAAATAATATAAAAAAAATAAAGATCAAAATCCTCCTTTGAATTTCCTAGATCCCCTGGGCTCTGAAATTTCTCATATATTTATGCAATGAATGAACAATCTGGGCGTCACTAATAATTTTCGCCACCTGAAATTTTCCTCGTAAAGAGACAAAAATATCTCCCAAATAGTGCATTTGTTTGGGAAAAATCTCGTGATTAAGCTAAATGGGTCCATTCTGCAGATGGGTTTTCAACCGTTTCTTCAGATTCCTTACGGTTTGGCTGCAATCAGTCCCACAAAATCATTTGTTTGTTATTGAACGCATTTCCAAATCTTTTATGTTGTTTCTCATTAATTATTTGCAACAATCCAATATTATTTTTGAATCAATTATATTGAACGTATTTAGATAATAAAATCAAGCCATGATTAGATCAGTACCAAATAACTGATAATAGAAACGTGTGAAACAAAAAGAAACCAAATTAATAACCTAAAAATTGTAAATAAAACAAAATCTAGAACAATAAAATTAAAATGAATTTAAACTAACTATAAGTTCTAAACAAATATTGTTTATATTTTCCTTTCAAATATGATCTTAAAATTCTAGAAGCTTCAAGTTGATGGAGAGGAGAAAAATATTAATTTTGGGTTTTCACAAAATCAAACAAGTGATAGATAAAAAAAAAAAAAATTGAAATGAGATGCAAACTGACAAAATAATTTAATTAATTAAACCTACCAAATGATTTTGTGAAAATGATTGCTAATGAGAAAAAGACAAAAACATAATCATAATTTAAACAAATGTAAACAATTGATAAAAAAATAATGTTTTTGTTTAAATTAAGATTTCTATGTTCGTCTCTCCCTCATTCATATTTGATCAAATGTGAACAAATGTCATAGAAAAAATGTGTCACAATAAATGTTCTTCCTATAAAATCATTGTTAGTAATCCATGTCTTCAACCAAGCCATTCTTATAGCACATAAATTCAATAAGGAAGAGGTAATAAAAAACTCCCAAATCATGAAGCTCGTCCATCAACATCAAAACTTTGTAGAAAGAAAAACGAAATGGCATTTGAATTTCATGAAATTCAAACCAAACAAAAGAATATAAACTCAAACCAACCTCTAAACAAAACAAACCAATACCAATCCAATCAAGTCAAAGGGAAAAAAAATGAAGAATCCAAGTAAAATTTCGAGGGACCCTAGATTTTGATTAAAAATAAAGAAGGGGGTTGTTGGGGCCCAACAAATGGTGACTCATTAGGCGAAGCAGTTATCTCTGACCTATTAAACTTTTATCGCAGGGAAGAAGAATAAGACTTGGATATAATTTTAAGTTTCTTTGAAACAAATCCACTTTAATATTACACAATATTAAGATTATCTCAGATTTATAGAAAAAGATCAGAAAAGAAGAAAAGAATGATTTTACAGAGTTATAACCTGAAGTTGTTTTTAATCAAAGAGTCATGATGTTTATAAAAGGACTTCAATGTCATTGACAAAGCCACTATTACAAGCATGCCTCCATAGCCTCGAAAGGGATGTCATTTAACCCACTCAAATGCTTTAATCTCATCTAATAGTTGTATCCACATGATGTATAGTTCGATAAAAGTTAATTTAAAAGCATATACCTGCTACCTCTCGATCCAACATTGCTTCATTGCAAGCAGGATTGTTTAGTACCCCGACGAAGTTGTCTTGGTATCATGTGTGCATTTACCCGCTACTAGCAAGCATGTTCAATACCCCCACGGGTTTACACACACTCCCACACTCAAGTGCTTCCAACTCTATTATGCTACTTTTAAATAATAATACAATTATAGATTTATTGATGACAAAGAGAGCAGGGTGATACTGGAGGTTAATTGCAATACAGGTGAACAATTGATCATTTTTTTTTATTTTCTTTCAAAACTGGAAGTTTTATCATGGTTTAGAGATTTTAGATTTCGGTTAAGAAATCATCTAGAGAATGGGGAAGCACTTAAAAGTGATATTTTAAGAACATGGACGGTGTAAAAAGTCTAAGGATAATCGTAATTCCCAAATATCTCGACACATTTCAGGGGTAATACTCTGACAAAGACCGTTTAGGATTTCATAGTACTCAACCGACTTACAAATCATTTATCTGAGTTGAACCTTAGCATCAGAAATTGTTTCAGTTGTTTCAAATTTATTTTAAAAACATAAGTCTTGAAATGAATGCTTCCTTCGAAAATCGCTCTTTGATCATAAATATATTTATTCAAAAAGACAGACAAGAAGAAAGTTTAATCAAAGCAATCAAAGAAAACAAAAAAAGAAAAACACAGCAAACCGAATCAGATTTTATTAATGGGATTCAAAATCAGAAGTATATCAAAACAACCAAAATAGAAATAGAAAAATCTCACTTTTAAAAATAATTTGTGATGCAGGAGCATCACTCCATGTCATCAAGCGCCAACCAGCCAGCACACCAAGTGCGCATTCAATGGAAGGAGAGAGGCACAGCCCTCTCGTTTTCAAATTTTGAAAATGTAATTAAATGATTGTAAGGCCGAAGAGCCAAGCCGTGCCTTTGAGCAGGCTATAGTTAGTGTCACCTTTAATGGCTAACATGTTGATGGGGATCTAGATCCAATTCAGCTTAGATGGCCCATTCAATGTAATTCATTGTAATTAATGAGAGTTGGTGAGGATGGAGGGAAGTGCTCGAGGAGCCCCCTTTTGTAAAAAGACCATTTGTATATGTAGGAAGTTAGTCTGTAGAGAGGTAGAGAAGAATAGAGACAATAGGGAGAAGAGAAAGCCATGACTCTGTTGCAGTCCAAGCTCACATTTTAAAGAGGCATTCATACTAATACAATCAGAGAAGTTTTTATTGCATCTTATTTTGTGTATGTTGATGAATGTCTTTATGTGTTTATGATATGTTGCAGATGTATGTTAGATGTTCATTTGCAGGGATAGATAGATTTTGTTATCTGTGGGTTTACTGATTTTACATATGGTTCTTTGTGGCTTCATGCAAGAGGTTGCATGAAAGAACACTGCGGGTTTTGTAAACCAGTGCATAGAGTGCACTTCTAAATTCTATAGAATTTATACAAAGACGTGCCAGGAGGGTGCACCAGAGGAAGTCATTGACTCAAGGAGGAGGCCTCAAGGTTGTTGAACACCTTGAAGGAAGAACTGTGAAGAGGAGGGCACAGGGAAGACAAAATTTCTAAGAATTCTGTGAGACTCTGCCAAGAGGGCATTGAGTGGATGCACAGGGTGCACAGAAGGAACTCTATGACGAGTTCAGTGAGAAGATAGAGTCACTGAAGATTTTGTAGAAGCTCTTCCAGGAGGGCATCGAGCGAGTGAAAGGAGTGCATCGAGAAGAACTCTCTTTTTTGAGTTCTGAGGTAAGGGAAGTGTCACAGGGAAGACACTCATAGGATTAATGAACACCCTGTAGGCTCATTAGGGAGTGCTTGAACAAGAGGATTCCAAGAGGGCACCAATATCCATTTGAAGGAGAAGGCAAGGGTCGAATCCCTTAGAGGTTCAAGTAGGAAAATCTCAAGATGGATAGCACAGTTGTGTGCGGGGACCTTGCAAGGAATGCAGAGGTCGAGAAACCTTTTGAGGTTTCAGAGTGAACAAAGATTAGGAGGGTAGAGTTTTCAGTAAAGCAGGTGAGACTAAAGGTTGTGGACTCGCGGGATAAAGAACAAAGGTTTCAACCTTTGAAGCATTCAAAATCTTCCAAGGCTCTGATAGAGCGCATGCTCAGGAAGGAGCAATAGTAGTCGTTGGATCATTACTAAGAGGAGAAGATCTGGGTCATTGAAGTCTACATCCAAACACACGCAGGAAAGTGCATAAGGAAGAGAAAGAGATCTGGGTCATTAGATCTAATGCAAAGAACCGATAGTCATTGGATCCAGAGGAAGGCGCATGGAGTTTAACCTCTGGGAGGTCGCACAAGAGAGCAGCTGAAACAGATGGTGGAGACACTTCGTGGAGAAGTGAAAAATCCCATGGGTTGTTGGATCTTGTAGAGCAGTGAGGGGATTAAGGTCGAATATCTTCTGATACTCTAAAGCTCAGAAAGGATAGTGACCGTCAGATACGGATCAACGACAGTCATTGATCTCATACAAGAAATCGTGAATTTGGGGTTCGTGAGTTTGGAGGGCAGACCAAATTCTTGGTTTCGCAAAGTCCCGAGTTGCGAGGAGCAAGGAAGGAGATCCATACCATTGGATCCAAGCCACGGGAGAATCGTTGATCAGAACCTCTGCATGGTATCGCGTATCGGGGGTTCAGGGTTGAAAGGATTTATTTTCGACTGCAGAAGTCCTGAAGTGTCAAGCGTCGAGGGCTCGTGCGAACACGTGTCACATCCATTAGGTGGGGACCGCATGGTTGACAGGTGGCGCAAACATAGAGCGCACATAAAAGGTGAAAGTATGTGACAGGTGGCGTACACGCGTCACCTTGGAAAGGGTCAACCCATCGCTAACTTATCGTTCTTCAGGATTTCGCAAAGGAGGAGCACGAGGGCTCAACACTCCAACTCGCGAAATCGCGAGTTGCGAGTAGTGCTGGCACTTAGCCCTAGTCGGTGGTTATGTGTAGAGGCACTAACAAGGAGGATCCATACCCATATCGCATCTCGGGTATCGGTGTTTGGAGAAAGAGGAGTCGAGGGTCTTCGACTCATGAACTCGCGAGTTACGAAAGGCGCTTGCGCTAAGGCCCGGTTGTGGTTGCATGGATACGTAAGGCTCGCTCCTAGTGTTAAGTTGCGCACGGAAGGTTTTCACGAAGGACCTGTGGATCAGATTCGTGAGATTCCAATAAGGATCTGAGGGAGCCGCTTCAGCTCAAGGAGAATTTAGAATGATCCTGTGTGGATCACTACCCAAGGGTCGAGGGTCTACGTCATTATGGTATCAGAGCAGGAGTTTTCCTGTATATTTCAGGAAAAAGAGGAAGCGAGGTGAAGAAGAGCCTGTAGGAGACAGGTAAAAGGTGAAGGTTCTTGTGGGAAGCAGCAGTCAAATGGTACAGTCAGGTGGATTGTAGGAGATGTTGGAAGTGCTCTCAGTTATAGAGTGACAGCAACAAGTTTTCCAGGAGGGAAGACAAGAACAGGAAGATGGCTATTGAAGACCATGGATGCGGTGGAAAGAAGAACCACCAGCAGCAGAGAAAAGATGAAATGGATAAAGAAATCGTTGAGGTGAGGGCGAGAATGGAAGAGCTTGCACTGCGGGTGCAGCAGAATGCAAAGCCACATTGGGTGTATGAATGCCCTCTGAGGAGGAAAGTAAAGTGGCAAGTTCAGTATTTATTGGCCCGAAGGCAATGGATACCACTAAAGGAATGGCTAAGGCATATGAGAAGCCTCGGTGACAGAGAAGGAGTGGTTCACACTTGTGAACCAGAGACTGGGAGAAATATCAGTGACGTTGAGAATGAGATGAGATCATTGGAGGATCTCATAGACTACCAAGTGGGCAACAGAAAATTCCCAATATTCCAAGTGGGTAGGGAGAAGGAGATGAGACTGTTTGAAAGTCTCGGGAGATCAGAAGTGAGTTCATGTCAGCAAAGAGTGTTGATGGAGATGGGATCGGTTGATCTCATAGACTACCAGGAGGGTAGAGAGGAAATCCAATATTTCCAGGTGAGCAAGGGAGAGCAGATGAGACTGTCTGAAAGTCTCATGAACTCAGGGGTGAGTTCGGATCAACGAGGAGAGAGGACAGAGAAGGATCAGAGATGCCTTCTGATCATTGGAAGAATTGAGGTATTCCTGCCACATAGCCCAGTCGAGGCCAGAGAATGTGTTGCAGATGTAGCAACAAAAGAAGGACAACCAACAATGATTGTCATGGAGGAAGAAAAGGTGGAGAAGGTGTGGATATCTGCCCAAGAAGAAGAAGAGCATACATACAAGATGCTCACTCCATGGGAGATGGAGTTGGAGATGTTGGAGGATTGGTTGAACCATCCAGAACTGGTAGATGATTGCCATGAGAAGATAGTCATGCAGATGTTAGCAGAGGAGAATTCTGAGGAATCTCTCAGAAATTTCATCCAGGGAGATGAAAAGATGATGACTGTAATTACGAGGCATGCAGCAGCAGATGAAGGGAAATTCCAGCCTAGGGAGAAGCTGGAAGAAGATGGAAGTATGCCAGCAAGAGAAATGGCAGCAACAGAACTACCACAGGAAGAAGTTGGGCAGTAGTTCAGTGAGAAGACTGCAGATCTGGAGTCTGCAGCAAAGTGGCCACTTAGTTCCACAAAGAGAGATAAAGATAGCAGGGGAGATCAAGCAGATCTTCCCATTGAGAAGACAGAAATGAAGGCGAGAAGACTGCATACAGAGAACCATCCACTAGAGCAGGTGGACGAAGTGATAGAGGAAATCAAAAGGCTGATGTTGAATTCAATAGTAGAGACTGCCAGTGATTAGAAGTTGAGCAGAAGGGAGCCTGCAAGAGCAGTAGGGCAGCAGCAGCAACAACAGCGAAGCAGTGGAGCAGATGGACAGCTCCAGAGAACTGTTTGGGATCCAGGTGGATTTCAATAGCGGTGCTGGGAAGTTCATGAGCAGGAGCTCATGATTTTTTCAACTGAGGAGTATGATGCAGAAGCATCACTCCACATCATCAAGCGCCATCTAGCCAACACATCAAGTGTGCAATCAATGGAAGGAGAGAGGCGCAACCCTCTCGTTTTCAAATTTTGAAAATGTAATTAAATTATTGTAAGGCCGAAGAGCCAAGTCGTGCCTTTGAGTAGGCTATAGTTAGTGTCACATTTAATGGTTGACATGTTGATGGGGATCTAGATCCAATTCGGATTAGATGGCCCATTCAATGTAATTCATTGTAATTAATGAGAGTTGGTGAGGATGGAGGGAAGTGCTCGAGGAGCCCCTTTTTGTAAAAAGATCCTTTGTATCTGTAGGCAGTTAGTCTATAGAGAGGTAGATAAGAATAGAGAGAATAGGGAGAAGAGGAAGCCGTGACTCTGTTGCAGTCCGAGCTCACATTGTAAAGAGGCATTTCATACTAATACAAGCAAAGCAGTTTTTCCTGCATGTTATTATGTGTATGTTGATGAATGTGTTTATATGTTTATGATATGCTGCAGATGTATGTTAGATGTGCATTTGCAGGGATAGATAGATTTTTCTATCTATGGGTTTACTGATTTTACGTCTGGTTCTTTGTGGCTTCATGCAAGAGGTTGCATGACAGAACACTATGGGTTCTGTAAGCCAGTGCATAGAGTGCACTTCTGAATTCTGCGGAATTTAGACAAAGACGTGCCAGGAGTGCGCACCAGAGGAAGTCATTGACTCAAGGAGGAGGCCTCAAGGTTGTTGAACACCTTGAAGGAAGAACTGTGCAGAGTAGGGCACAGGGAAGACAAAATTTCTAAGAATTATGTGAGACTCTGCCAAGAGGGCATTGAGTGGATGCACAGGGTGCACAGAAGGAACTCTATGTCGAGTTCAGTGAGAAGACAGAGTCACTAAAGATTATGTAGAAGCTTTTCCAGGAGGGCATCAAGTGAGTGCAAGGAGTTCCCCGAGAAAAACTCTCTTTTTCGAGTTCTGAGATAAGGGAAGTGTCACAGGGAAGACACTCATAGGGTTACTGAACACCCTGTAGGCTCAGTAGGGAGTGCTTGAACAGGAGGCTTCCAAGAGAGCACCAATCTCCATTTGAAGGAGAAGGCAAGGGTTGAATCCCTTAGAGGTTCAAGCAGGAAAATCTCAGGATGGATAGCACAGTTGTGTGCAAGGACCCTGCAAGGAATGCAGAGGTCGAGAAACCTTTTGATGTTTCAGAGTGAACAAAGCTCAGGAGGGCATATTTTTCAGTAAAGTAGGTGAGACTAAAGGTCTTGGACTCGCGGGATAAAGAAAAAAGGTTTCAGCCTTTGAAGCGCTCAAAATCTTCCATGGCTCGGAGAGAGCTCGTGCTCAGGAAGGAGCAATAGTAGTCATTGGATCTGGGTCATTGAAGTCTACATCCAGACGCACACAAGAAAGCACAAGGAAGAGAAAGAGATATGGGTCGTCAGATCTAATGCAAAGAACCGATAGTCATCGGATCCGGAGGAAGGTGCATGGAGTTTAACCTCTAGGAGGTTGCGCAGGAGAGCAGTTGAAACGAATGGTGGAGACACTTCGTGGAGAAGTGAGAAATCCCGTGGGTCATTGGATCTCATAGAGCAGTGAGGGGATTAAAGCTGAGTATCTTCCGATACTCTAAATATCATAAAGGATAGCGACTGTCAGATCCGGATCAATGACAGTCGTTGATCTCATACAAGAAATCGTGAATTCGGGGTTCGTGAGTTTGGAGGGTAGACCAAATTCTTGGTTTCGTGAAGTCCTGAGTTGCGAGGAGAAGGGAAGGAGATCTAGACCGTTGGATCCAAGCCACGAGAGAACCGTTGGATCAGAACCTCTGCGTAGTATCGTGTATCGGGGGTTCAGGGTTGAAAGGATTTCTTTTCGACTACAAAAGTCACGAAGTACCGAGTGTCGAGGGCTCATGCGAACATGTGTCACATCCGTTAGGTGGGGACCACATGGTTGACAGGTGGTGAAAACATAGAGTGCACAAAAAAGGAGAAAGTAGGCAACAGGTGGCATACACGTGTCACCTTGGAAAGGGTCAACCCAGCACTGACTTATCATGCTTCGAGATTTCGCAAAGGAGGAGCATGAGGGCTCAACACTCCAACTCATGAAGTTGCAAGTTGCGAGTAGTGCTATCACTTATCCCTAGCTGGTGGTTATGTGTAAAGGCGCTAACAAGGAGGAGACATACCCATATCGCATATCGGGTATTTTCATTTGGAGAAAGAGGAGATGAGGGTCTTCGACTCACGAAATCGCGAGTTGCGAAAGGTGCTTGCGCTAAGGCCCAATTGTGGTCGCATGGAGACGTAAGGCTCACACCTGGTGTTAAGTTGCGCAGGGCAAGTTTTCACAAAGGACCTGTGGATCGGATTCATGAGATTCCAATAGGGATCTGAGGGAGCCGCTTCATCTCGAGAAGAATTTAGAACGATCCTATGCAGATCACGGCCCGAGGGCCATGGGTCTGCGTCAATTTGACCAAAAACAAAACCAGGTCAATCTCTCATAGAGAAAGAGGATCAAAAGGAATAACAACACAGTTCATAGTTTTTCATATAGGAAGGTTATTTTCTTAAGATAGTGATGCATGCTACATCATTTTGACCAAGCTTATTATTAAAAGTCCAGAAAAATCTTTAACTAGGATGAGTGCAATTACGTGCAGTGGTAAGCTATGTTTTTTAGAGTGAAACTAAGATCAAATCCCTAATCTCTTTATTAATTCCTCATAATATCTCAAATCAATGCATGATGTTGTCAAGTTTTGAAAAATAAACATTTAATCAAGACAATTGGGAAAAGGAAAAAGATAGGAATTGAAAGAAGACTTCCTTGACAACATTCAGACGATGGTTCTCTTTGCATACCCCCATGCCTTCATCACTGCATTATTCAAAAGAAAAAAGTGAAAAGGCAAGAAAAACTCAAAAGGAATCTATTCCTACACCTACTCTAACTTCTACATAGATCAAAACGCTAAGTAAAATCGTATTTCCAGTGCATCCACAAGAGTATCTTCAATCCTGCAAGGCATAGAAAGTCAAAAATCAGAATAAAAGAATGTAGTATTTGCAGATACAAAATAAATATGTCATGCTTAGCTCCTATATATTCATTTAAAAACAAAGCAAAACGACCTTACCATTCTTTTGAAACTTCTTGATGTATGAATCCTCCAACCATTTTGCAATCTTGTCGTGATATGGGTCATAATGGCATGGAAGAGTGTAAGTGAGTTTGGAAAACTTGTCAATATTATGGGGACCTGACATAACCATCATCCAAGGCCAAAGTGTCCCATCCTCCTGACAATTCTTCAAGTTTTCATCAATTTCTTCACATGGAGGACCTAAAAAAATCATCTCATGCTTACCTCCTAGATATTTAGGTAGAAACAAAGCAAGCACAACTTTATCTTTATTATGAAGATTTTTTAGATATGAATCCTCAATCCATTCTAAGATCGTGTCATAAAAATTAGGATGAAAACTATGACTTCAAAGAAATAGATATATCAATGGGGAACATGTCATAAGAGGATTCATTACATCAATTAGATTATTGGTTTGAACACTTCCTTTGATGAGATGAATCGTTTCAAAATACGAAGCATAATCATTAAAATTTGAACTATCAAAGAATCAATATGCAATATAGAATATTTGATCTCCATAAGAATGAGTGAATTGTCTTTTTCAAAAATAAATCATGTAAAATCATCTTGCAACATGTAATTTTTCCATGTGAGTGATGAAAGTGAAAGAGCGTCAAATTCGACTTCATAAATTTTATGTTTGGAATTAATTTCACCAAATCTTGGCATATCGAAAAGATTTGATTGTGATGGAAAAGAGTAAGATATTATGGGTAAAGTATCATTTCCACCAGAATCTAAGAAGAGATAGGGATATAAAGAGTAAAAGGAATCAGAAATGAGCACATGAAAAAAATATCTTGAGCTATGATATTTAACAATGGTATTCTCAGAACATTCCTCTTCACTTTCCTTAAAACTTTCACTTTGTTTTGGTGATAAATCCTTCAACATAATATGATCATCTAAATTTTCCTCATGTATGATAGACAATTCAAAACTTTCATGACAAACATCTAATCTTTTTTGTGGATAAGGTATGATTTGTGGATGAAGGTTTAAGGTTTCTTCTTCAAATTGTAGATTTACATCTCTAATCAGTTTCATAGGAATGTTAGAATACTTAAGATCATTTTCATCACCTAAGTTTTCTTCAATAACTGAATTTAAGTACTGATTAGAGAAAGAGTTAGAAGAATATGGGCATTCACCTTGACCCAACATCAAATATTCTTCCACAATGGTCGAGGACTGAATATACAATGATTCAGAGGAAAAATCAGTTTGATTGTCAGTAAGAACCTTTTCTATAGATTCTACCTCCCTTTCTTGTTCAAAATTTTTGGATGGATTCCTCTCATCTTGCAAACAAAATTCTTCTCGCAATTGAGTGACAGCATTTGTAATTGATTCATCATTTGCGATTGAAAATGGTTGGATGAAAAGAGCACAAACATCAAAGAGGAGATTTAGTACAAATGACATGTCATCAAGTTGAAACTTACAGAGAACATGATGGATTCTTGTTAAAAATACCTCTGGAGATGAATTGTCATTGATTAGTAGAGCCTGAAATTATTCACATAATTGATTGTAATCATAGATTTCAAAAGCATCTAAAAATTGCTCTACAAATTGAAACCAATAATGTGATATGTTGGAAAAGACTCAAACCAATGTTTAATCCGACCCCTAAAAGTAAAAGTGAACAATCTGCATAAAACCTTTAAATCAGAAATATCATGCTTGATACATTTACACCAAAACTTGTTAAGATGGTCTTTTGCAGGTACGTCCCCCCCACCATCAAAGGTGAGTTTGGACAAGAAAGAAACTGTCTCGTTGAGAATATCAGGTAATGAGAAGTGGAAAGCATGTTCCAACATAGTGATTTGGGAAGGAGCCATGAAAAATTAAGAAATTGAAGAAATTGACTCCAAATAGTTAGCGTGTCATCTAACCTGCCTTCTAGTGCATTATAAGATGAAACGAAAGAATAATTTATAAATATGGAATTATGATAGGCTAAGGGGTGAAACATTTAATCATTAAATTTACCTCAACCCTTCTTCTAGTGCCATTTGTTGACGGGTGTTTATGACACACAGTCAACGAGAAGGGAAGATTCAGAACGGGGTTGTCTATTTAACCCAAGTCGTTTGGGATAATCTACCCTGACGGGATTTATGACTCTGGTAGCCAACAAGGAAAAATAATTAAAAGATGTAAACTAACTACATGTACAATCCTATCAACCAATACATTAATACAATTGCTTAACTAATAGTAGCATTATATACA
Organism: Picea engelmannii; assembly: GCA_009831015.1. Taxonomy (NCBI): domain Eukaryota; kingdom Viridiplantae; phylum Streptophyta; class Pinopsida; order Pinales; family Pinaceae; genus Picea; species Picea engelmannii. The sequence goes on from ML782793.1 coordinate 1,130,989, forward strand.
ATAGATATGTATAATTACAAGGTTTAAATAAAGCTTCGTGAAAATGGTTGTTTTCAACTAATGGATCAAAACAAGGTGAAAAATAAAGGAAACTATTTGTGTGCTATAAATGAAAAAATAATAAACAATGAGTGAATAAGATTATAAATGATATAACAATAATGGACAAAGCATGTAGTATACCTAGGGAGGTAATATGGAGGTAATATTACCCATTTATTATATCTAACTACCATAGTGGACCTTATTTAATAATATAGTGGACCTAGTCCACCTTACATCGAATGACCTCCACTATTATCACTATGGGCCCTCTGGGGGGCTACCTCTCTAGCTACCTTACATTCCATCCCCCTTATGAAAGCGTTGTCCTCAACGCTTGATGTACAACCATATACCAGGGTCCCATGGATAATTGTGGACCATAATGCTGAAGAAGACTGGAGAACCAAGGTCCCATGTAGAAAGGAAAGCCACCATGCTAAAGTAGTCCAACCACCATTGTAAGTCTGGGTCTCATGTCCAAGTGCTCATGTGAACTCCCCATGGAATATTTTGGAACCCAATAACCAACTCAAAATGATACTCCAAAGATTGACACCTATCATGTGGATCCAAATAAGAATATCCATGCACATAGTGGAAAAGGGTCGTAGCAGAATCTGGAAGGAATAATATCACTGTAGAATATGCAGGATGGACACAAAGAGGTCATTAACTCAAAGACACAAAGTGTTGCAGATTTGAAGAAAAAAGAGCAGATACCTACAGTTGTTGTATATTTCCATCCACATCATATAGAGACACAACAATCATCAAGGAAAGGGCGTGTTCATCAACACATTTATGCACCAGCAAGGCACAAGAAAAGAAACCGATCAAGAGGTGCATAGAGGACTACCAGCACTACAGAAGGAGCTCAAGCTACAAAAGAAATTCCAAGGCAACCCCCGCATGATGCAGAGCAAGATCAAGGTGGCGAGGCATCAGATAGACATCATGTTCGACTTCCATTGGGATGGATGGATGGTCATACTTGGTATCGGTTGGCTACATTTCTTAGTCGATCATATTGTATGGTTTATTCTCATGTTTCGAGGATGAAACATGTGAAGGGGGATGGAATGTAGTATACCTAGGGAGGTAATATGGGGTATCTAGGGAGGTACCCAATTGGAATGTGGTTATGTATTATTAGTGGAAGTCATTTAATATATGAAAATATGGTCATTCAATGTAAGATGAACTAGGTCCACTATATTAATAAAGACCCACTATGGTAGTTGGATGTAATAAATGAGAGAAGGCTCTCTAGAAGGTTCCTATGAGAGAGAGAAAGCTATATAAAGAAGTGTAAGCAATGTAATGAAGCATAGTGAATAATATTGTGATTGTACAAGAAAGGGTTGTTTGAAGAGTTTTATTCTTCCATAAGGATTAATATATGGTGTTACCCTACCTCAAGGGTTTTCTCTATTTCTTGTGTTCATGTTATGGTGAATGGTTTATGGTTTATTCTTGGTATTATTGAAGTATATTTGCAGATCTGGTTTAGGTAATTAACAATTGATTATATATGACTACCATAGTGAACCTTATTTAATAAGGTATTACTCGATTTGTCACATTGATGCTCTCTACAGAAGGTGGATTAGAGTCATCAAATAAAATATGAAAGTGGTTGTCATCCCAGAAATGACAACTATCCATATACCAATCATCACAATCGGCCTCAAAATCATACCAAGCATTTATTTCTTGATTATATTCATCCCCGATGTCTGCCATAAGAAATATATGCTTCATGTTATCCAATGAATCTTGAATACTACAGAAACTATCATTGAGGCCATTTGCAAGGCCATGCAATCTAGCATCCAATGTGTCATACAATTTGGATTTGAATGCTTCAAGAATTCCCTTGAGGGTTTGAGAGGAAATAGTCATCTGATCACCCTATGAACTCTTCGGTCCCACAGCCATCATGAAAAAACTCAAAAAATAGAACAATAACTTACTACAGAAAATCATGGCGTTTTCCAGAAAAACCCTGAAAAACTGTTGAATTTAAAATGCTCATAACATCACTTCCCGGACTCCGTTTCGGCTGATGTTTTTTTTGAAATTGGGTGAAATTGTGAGAGGAACTTAGATATGTAATTTTTTGGGGAAAATTCGGCCTCCAAATTCTACAGAAAAAATAAAAATAAATAAAAATAAAAAATGTCGTCGTCTGCGGAAAAAACCCTGAAAATTGCAGATTTTAAAACTTCAATATCTTGACTTCCCGGACTCCGTTTTGGATGATTTTTTTTTTCAACTCGGGTTTTTTTCTGAGAGGAACTCAGATATACAACCTGTTTATGCAAATTTTGCACATAAATATACCGAAATTTTCTAGAATGTCGCGACCCTCTTTTTTCTTCTCTTAAAACAAATCTGCAAAAATAAAAAATATTTGCCCACAATGTTTGCCAAGGAAAGTGATTTAATACCACTTGTTAAGTACCCAAATAGATCTACAAATAGAATCACCACAAATACTGAATACAAAATAGATCCATAGAGCAAATATAGAAGAAACCACCACTTTATTATATCAAAACCCTTGAGGTAGGGAAACACCATACAATGGATCCTATTATGGAAGGGATCCTCTCATGTTCACTTGCCTCTTCGAGGGGGAAACCTCCTAATGAGATTCATATCCAAATACAATATTTCTCTTCATGTCTCATTACATTGCTTGAACCCCTTTATATAGTGCTACCATCACCTAAGAACATTCTAGAAGAGGAATCTTCTAGAAGTAGAACCTTCTAAGAAGTCCTCTTACATTTATTATATCTAATTACCCATTTATTATATCTAACTACCATAGTGGGCCTTATTTAATAATATAGTTGGTCTAGTCCACCTTACATTGAATGACCTCCACTATTATCACTATGGGCCCTCTGGGGCCCCCCACTACCTCTCTAGCTACCTTACATTCCATCCCCCTTATGAAAGTGTTGTCCTCAACGCTTGATGTACAACCATATACCAGGGTCTCATGGATAATTGTGGACCATAATGTTGAAGAATACTGGAGAACCAAGGTCCCATGTAGAAAGGAAAGCCACCATGCTAAAGTAGTCCAACCACCATTGTAATCCCGGGTCCCATGTCCAAGTGATCATGTGAACTCCCCGTGGAATATTTTGGAACCCAATAACCAACTCAAAATGATGCTCCAAAGACTGACACCTATCATGTGGATCCAAATAAGAAGATCCATCCACATAGTGGAAAAGGGTCGTAGCAGAATCTGGAAGAAATAATACCACTGTAGAATATGCAGGATGGACACTGGTAATAATCATTGGCTCTCGATTTTTCACATTGATGCTCTCTACAGAAGGTGGATTAGAGTCATCAAATAAAATATGAAAGTGGTTGTCATCCCAGAAATGACAACTATCCATATACCAATCATCACAATCGGCCTCAAAATCATACCAAGCATATATTTCTTGATTATATTCATCCTTGATGTCCTCCATAAGAAATTTTTGCTTCATGTTATCCAATGAATCTTGAATACTACGGAAACTATCATTAAGGCCATTTGCAAAGTCATGCAATCTAGCATCTAATGTGTCAAACAATTTGGATTTGAATGCTTCAATAATTCCCTTGAGGGTTTGAGAGGAAATAGTCAATTGATCACCCTATGAACTCTTCGATCCCACAACTGTCACGAAAAAACCCAAAAAAAGAACAATAACTTACTGCAGAAAATCGTGGCATTTTCCGGAAAAACCCTGAAAATTTGTTGAATTTAAAATGCTCATAACTTCACTTCTCGGACTCCGTTTCAGCTGATTTTGTTTTTGAAATTGGGTGAAATTGTGAGAGGAACTTAGATCTGTAATTTTTTTGGGAAAATTTGGCCTCCAGCTGCTACAGAAATAGGAAAAAAATTGCGTCGTCATCCGTAGAAAAAACCCTGAAAATTGTAGAGGTAATGTAGTATACCTAGGGAGGTAATATGGGGTACATAGGGAGGTACTCAATGGGAATGTAGTTATGTGTTATTAATGGAATTTATTTAATATATGAGAATGTGATCATTCAATGTAAGGTGGACTAGGTCCACTATATTAATAAAGGCTCACTATGGTAGTTGGATGTAATAAATGTGAGAAGGCTCTCTAGAAGGTTCCTAGGAGATAGGGAGAGATTTATAAAGAAGTCTAGGCAATGTAATGAAACATAGTGAATAATATTGTGATTTTACAAGCAAGGATTGCTTGAGGAGTTTTATCCTTCCATAAGGATTAATATATGGTGTTACCCTAACTCAAGGGTTTTCTCTATTTCTTGTGTTCATGTTATGGTGAATGGTTTATGGTTTATTCTTGTTATTATTGAATTATATTTGTAGATCTGGTATAGGTAATTAACTATTGGTATTAGAGCATTTTCCTTGGTCAAAGAAGGGAATATTTGTTTTCTCTTTTTTCTAGGGAAGAAAAAGAGGGCAGCGCACTTCAGGTTCATATATGAAGCCTTACGAGATGAATTTTGATAAAAAAAAAATTGGTTATTTGAATTTTTCTCGGAAAAATACCCAATTTCAAAAAAAAAATCATCCGAAACGAAGTTCGGGAAGTAAAGTTATGAGCATTTTAAATTTAGCAGTTTTTCAGGATTTTTCCGAAAAAAACCGCAATTTCCTGTCGTAACTTATTGTTTTATTTTTTTGAGTTTTTCATAGCAAGATGTATTTTACAGGGAATTTAGATGGCCCTAGTATTGAATCATTCATTAAAGAAATAAATTCAGCATGGGAAGAGAATTGGCCCCATTGGGTAGATCTCAAATTGCAAGGTGATGTTGTCATTTGGTGGAAATCGCTTGATTATAAGGAGATGATAACACTCTCCAATGGAGAATTTGAAAAAATATTGTTAGACAAGTGGTCTCATGGAGAAAATAAGGATAAAGAGAGAACCAAGAGTTTATTTTCATGTGAAAAATCTATATTACAAGTTCATGGTTGTATTCATAAAGAAAATATCATTGTTTATATTAACCCTAGTTGCATGCATAATTTTATCAATGTTCAATTGGTTAATAGATTGCAAGTTCCAATAAAGAATATTCAAAGCACAAAGGTTAAGGGTGAAAATTTTCAAATTTTTAAAGATTTGAAAATTACCATGGATAAATATGTATTGCATTCAGATTTTTATGCTATGGATATGGATGAAGTGGATATTGTTTTGTGATATCCTTGGATAGAATCAGTGGGTACCATTAATATTAATGTCCAAAAGAAGTTTTTTAAGTTGTGGTACAAGAAAAAGAAAATCACATTACATGATGTGTCTCTTAGTAAGAAAGATGGACCCATGGAAGCTAGCAAAGAAGTTATTGCCCAGTCTGAAGTTGAATTAGAGGCAGAGTCTACAGAAGGAGATGAAGAAAAACTACAAGAATGACATAATCAGGAAGCTAAGGAGGTCATTGACTCAAAGGCACAAAGTGTTGGAGATTTGAAGAAAAAGGAACAAATTCCTACAGTTGTTGTATATCACCATCCACATCATATAGAGACACAAAAGTCATCAAGGAAAGGGCATGTGCATCAACACATTTATGCACCAGCAGGGCACCAAATAGGAAACCAATCAAGAGGTACATGGAGGACTATCGGCACTACAAGAAGAGCTCAAGCTACAAAAACAATCCCATGGAAACCCTGACATGATGCAGAGAAAGATAAGGGTGGAAAGGTAGCAGATAGACATCATGTTCGATTTCCATTGGGATGGATGGATGGTCGTACTTGGTACCAGTTGGCTACATTGCTTAGTCGATCATATTGTATGGTTTCTTCTCATGTTTCTAGGATGAAACATGTGAAGGGGGATGGAACGTAGTATACCTAGGGAGGTAATATGGGGTACCTAGGGAGGTACCCAATGGGAATGTAGTTATGTGTTATTATTGGAAGTCATTTAATATATGGGAATGTGGTCATTCAATGTAAGGTGGACTAGGTCCACTATATTAATAAAGGTCCACTATGGTAGTTGGATGTAATAAATGTGAGAAGACTCTCTATAAAGTTCCTAGGAGATAGGGAGAGCTTTATAAAGAAGTCTAGGCAATGTAATGAAACATAGTGAAGAATATTTTGATTGTACAAGCAATGATTGCTTGAGGAGTTTTATCCTTCCATAAGGATTAATATATGGTGTTACCCTACCTCAAGGGTTTTCTCTATTTCTTGTGTTCATATTATGGTGAATGGTTTATGGTTTATTCTTGTTATTATTGAATTATATTTGCAGATATGGTATAGGTACTTAACAAGTGGTATCAGAGCACTTTCCTTGGCAGACATTGTGGGCAAATATTTTTTATTTTTGCAGATTTGTTTTCGGAGAAGAAAAAAAAGGGTCGTGAAATTCTATAAATTTTCGGTATATTTATATGCAAAATTTGCATAAAATGATTGTATATCTGAGTTTCTCTCAGAAAAACATCCAAGTTGAAAAAAAAAATCGTCCGAAATGGAGTTCGGGAAGTCAAGATATTGAAGTTTTAAAATCTACAATTTTTCAGGGTTTTTTCCGCAGACGGCGGCGCGATTGTTTTTATTTCTATAGCAGCTGGATGCCGAATTTTCTCAAAACAATTACAGATCTAAGTTCCTCTCACAATTTCACCCAATTTTAAAAAAACAATCAGGCGAAACGGAGTCCGGGAAGTGAAGTTATGAGCATTTTAAATTCAACAATTTTTCAGGGTTTTTCCAGAAAACGCCGTGATTTTCTGCAGTAAGTTATTGTTCTATTTTTTGGGTTTTTTCATGATAGTTGTGGGACCAAAGAGTTCATAGGGTGATCATATGGTTATTTCCTCTCAAACCCTCAAGGTAATTCTTGAAACATTCAAATCCAAATTGTATGACACATTGGATGCTAGATTGCATGACCTTGCAAATGGCCTCAATGATAGTTTCGGTAGTATTCAAGATAGTTTCCAGAAAACGCCGTGATTTTCTGTAGTAAGTTATTGTTCTATTTTTTGGTTTTTTCATGACAGTTGTGGGACCAAAGAGTTCATAGGGTGATCAGATGGTTATTTCCTCTCAAACCCTCAAGGTAATTCTTGAAACATTCAAATCCAAATTGTATGACACATTGGATGCTAGATTGCATGACCTTGCAAATGGCCTCAATGATAGTTTCGGTAGTATTCAAGATTCATTGGCTAACATGCAGCATATATTTCTTATGGCGGACATCAGGGATGAATATAATCAAGAAATATATGTTTGGTATGATTTTGAGGCCAATTATGATGATTGGTATATGGATAGTTGTCATTTCTGGGATGACAACCACTTTCATATTTTATTTGATGACTCTAATCCACCTTTTGTAAAGAGCATCAATGTGACAAATCGAGAGTCAATGATTATTACCAGTGTCCATCATGCATATTCTACAGTAGTATTATTCCTTCCAGATTCTACTACGACCTTTTTCCACTATGTGGATGGATCTTCTTATTTGGATCCACACGATAGGTGTCAGTCTTTGGAGCATCATTTTGAGTTGTTTATTGGGTTCCAAAATCTTCCACAGGGATTTCACATGAGAAATTGGACATGGGACCTGAGCTTACAATGGTGGTTGGATTACTTCAGCATGGTGGCTTTCCTTTCTACATGGGACCTTGGTTCTTCAGTTTTCTTCAGCATTATGGTCCATAATTATCCGTGGGACCCTAGTATATGGTTGTACATCAAGCGTTGAGGACAATGCTTTCGTAAGGGGGATGGAATGTAAGGTAGCTGGAGAGGTAGTGGGGGGGCCCAGAGAGCCCATAGTGATAATAGTGGAGGTCATTCAATGTAAGGTGGACTAGGTCCACTATATTATTAAATAGACCCACTATGGTAGTTAGATATAATAAATGGGTAATTAGATATAATAAATGGAAGAGGACTTCTTAGAAGGTTCTACTTATAGAAGATTCCTCCTCTAGAATGTTCTTAGGTGATGGTAGCACTATATAAAGGGGTTCAAGCAATGTAATGAGACAAGAAGAAAATTATTGTATTTGGAGCGGTAGCTCAATAGGAGGATGCCCCCTTGAAGAGGCAAGTGAACAGGAGAGGATCCCTTCCATAATAGGATCCATTGTATGGTGTTTCCCTACCTCAAGGGTTTCTATAATAAAGTTGTGGTTTTCTATATGGTTTCATATATCTTGTGTGGTGATTGTATTCAGATATCTTTGGATCTATTGTGATATTCTGTATTTAGGTATTTGGTTCTTAACAAAGCATTTAAAGTTTAAATGATGTAATCATTATTCATTCGCAAATCAACAAATCATATAAAATATAAACTAACTAACCTTATGTTGATCAGCAGTACTAAGCTAGATTTGTCTTTCTATGTTTGTATAAGCTCCACTTAAACTGTGTCAAGTATAAATATATGAAAAAATCAAGAACGATACTTCCTGAAACAACTCAATAAAGTATTTTATATTTCGTAACAAGTCTATGATAACAGAAAAACAAACAAATTTGATCTCATGTGACTTTAAAATGTCCAATAGTTGAAATTGAAATAAATTTCAACTCTCTGCAAATGGTGTTACCAACTACCCAACATTAGATGTAAACTCAAAATGCATAGATAGACGATCAGTCACAGATATTAAAAGAACCAAAATATAATGAACCACGTAAAGAAAAAAATAACATGAAAAGTGATATGCAAAATAGTCTAAAGCTAGTTCAATACAAATAAGATTTCATGTCCATAAATTATATGTGAAATAACAATAACATTGCACAATCTACAAAAGGATGAAATCCAAAGAGTAAATTGTATCCCATATAGTTTCAGAAAGATAAGTCCATCATATGGTCCAAGAGGAAATGCACAGACCAGTGACTGGCCAGTATTTAAAGAGAACTTTTGGTTGTCTTGTATAACGTTGCTCCAACATCCTGTCTGTTAAGAAAAATATATAGTAGAAGTTTGTATAATTCTAAGATTTTGACAGTGTCAGGATAAAAATCACTTTGACTGACAATTTAAATCTTATTTAAAATGCAGAAAGGACAACTTTCAAATCATGATCCTAAGTGAAGATATAATAGATTAATCGACAATAAGAAACCTCTTAATTGAACAATTATATCTTTACAAATACGAATTACATGAATAAACTCAATATAATACAAGATTTGTATCAAAATAGTACAATCACCAAGATCAAGATAATTGGGATAATAGACTCTTAAAGAATGAAAAAATTAATACATAAATGATAACAATTAACCATGTATTGATAAAACAGACTAAAGCTAATTTAAATCAATGTATAATCAATTACTCAAAGAATATGAAGATATTATCATGAAAATAAAACCATTTTACTCACAGGACAAAAGTCATTAAACAATCTGGAATTTCATATTCTTCTTCGAAAATAATCATCCATTCTCTCAAAATTCCAATCATCTGTTATTGCATTTGAAAAGAAAAAATTTACAAAATAAATAATATACAAAAAATAAAGGATCAAAATCCTCCTCTAAATTTCTTAGATCCCCTGGGCTCTAAACTTTCTCATATATTTATGCAATGAATGAACAGTGTCGGCGTCACTAATAATTTCTGCCACTTGAACTTTTCCTCGTAAAGAGACAAAAATATCTCTCAAATTGTGCATTTGTTTGGGAAAAATCTCGCGAGTAAGCTAAATGGGTCCATTCTGAAGATGGGTTTTCAACTATTTCTTCATATTCCTTACGGTTTGGTTGCAATTAGTCCCGCAAAATCATTTGCCTGTTCTTGAACGCATTTCCAAATCTTATCTGTTGTTGCTCATAAATTATTTGCAGCAATCCAATATTATTTTTGGATCAATTATATTGAATGTATTTAGATAATAAAATCAAGCCATGATCATATTCGTACCAAATAACTGATAATAGAAACCTGTGAAACAAAAAGAAACCAAATTAATAACCTAAAAATTGTGAATAAAACAAAATCTAAAACAATAAAATTAAAATGAATTTAAACTAACTATAAGTTATAAACAAATATTGTTTATATTTTCCTTTCAAATATGAAATTAAAATTCTAAAATCTTCAAGTTGATAGAGAGGAGAAAAATATTAATTTTGGGTTTTCACAAAATCAAACAAATGATAGATAATTTTTTTTTTTTTTTTAAATGAGATGCAAACTGACAAAATAATTTAATTAATTAAACCTGCCAAATTATTTTGTGAAAATGATTGCTAATGAGAAAAATATGAAAACATAATCATAATTTAAACGAAAGTAAATAGTTGATAAAAAAAAAAATTCATTTAAATTAAGATTTCTATGTTCGTTTCTCCCTCATTCAAATTTGATCAAATGTGAACAAATGTCATAGAAAATATGTGTCTCAATAAATGCTATTCCTGTAAAATCATTGTTATTAATCCATGTCTTCAACCAAGCCATTCTCATAGCAGATAAATTCAATAATGAAGAGGTAATAATAAACTCCCAAATAATGAAGCTCGTCCATCAACATCAAAACTCTATAGAAAGAAAAATGAAATGGAATTTGAATTTCATGAAATTCAAACCAAACAAAAGAATATAAACTAAAACCAACCTCTAAATGAAACAAACCAATACCAATCCAATCAAGTCAAAGGTAAAAAAAAAATGAAGAATACAAGTAAAATTTTGAGGGAGCCTAGATTTTGATTAAAAATAAAGAAGGGGGTTGTTGGGGCCCAACACCACTTCGGCACTTTGGGGATTCAGAGGTTTCAACACTTTGGCATCTGGACACTTCGAAAGATTTGAACCAATGGCAAGTTCAGAAACCTGAACGTCAAAGTCGTGGAGTCAATCATGTTAAACTATGCATGAGTTTGAGGCTCTGAATGTGCGAGAGTCGTTGATCTGCATCGATTGTTTGATCTCCAGCATTGGATATTTGGTGTGTATGTTTGTCTTAAATTCTAAGCCTGAAATGGATTACTTTGATTTGTTGTCTTTTTCTGTGGAAACTTACTGAGCTTACAAAGGACTTATTGGACCTGGACGTCTCATGCACATGAAAAAGACTTGGTGGACCTGATGCATGCTCAATTAGTGGAAAATATGATGACAAGTATTTCAAACTCAAACCAGAACATGAAATCACCCTTAAATAAAGAGAAAAAAGATGGTGCAAAATAAGTAAAGACAATCAGGGGCCATGAAGTTGAGTGATTAAATAATGGAGAATAAGCTAAGCAAGCAGCCACAAAAATTAGAATTGATGGATGTATAGGGTAAAGGAGGGAAAACGGAAGTGGTACAGACCCAGGTTACAACATTGGCTCCAACCGAGGGTATCACTTCCCTGTGAGGTGCTAAGAACAGTAGACCAGGTGGCCTATCTTTCAGAACCTCACTCCTACTAGTTGTAACTTACCACTATTTTTGTTTGTCGAGCATGTATATCTTTGAAGTTAAAAACAGTAACTACACCCCAGTGCCTTTGTTGGGCTATGGAGTCTTTATTCAATCTGAAACTTAAAATTGCAGCTACACCCCAGTGCCTTTGTTGGGCTATGGAGTATTATTTCTGATCTACACGCAAACTACTGAAAAAACCAACATACTGAAAACAATCTGTGAACTGAAAAATTAACTACTCAAACTAAGAGCTTATTCTCCTACTACCTACTCTATTCAACTGAAAAACCAAGTAATCATGTGTAATCAGATTTCCAGTGAAACCAAGAAACCATTTGACAGTGAACCATAACTATGTGCATGTCATTGTTTAGAATAATCCAAAGAGGATATATTATATGCAAAAGTTGATCATGTTAAAACTTACCACATTTGAGATCTTGGAAAAATAAGAATCCATCCATCTCGTTATTGGATATTGAAACTCATGAAAAGCCTCCAACTGGTTGAGAGGACAAAGTTTTTGTTGTGTGAGATCTGCATTATAAACAAGACTGAGTTTCTCTTGTCCTCGTTGAAACAGCTTATGAAAGTCATGTGATTCACAACCATAAAGGGTAGCAAAAAATTCTTGATACTCCTCATCTTGTTGTTTGAAATGAATGGGTATATCTTCTGCATTGTTGGTTTTTTCTTGTTCCAGCTCCAGAATGTCATCTTCATACTTATAGATTTCTTGTTGCTCAACAATTTCAGAAGGGAGGGGAACAACTTGCTCATGACCTTCAACATCACTTTCCTCATAGTTAATCAAATATTTATGAGAACATAGAACAACAGATGTATCATAACAATGACTAACTGAGGCACCTAGAATCATGCAAGAGGTATCCAAAGCCTTGTTATCATCAATTTGATCATTAATGTAATTCCCAACATCATCTTTTTGAATAAAAGAATCATCTAATAAAAATCATATGTAATTGAATCTTCCTCCACTTCCTCAACGAAAAAATCCCTTTTATTTTCACTACTAGAAGAACTAATAAGTGAATGTCGAATATGAGATCCAAATTATTCACAACAGTCTTCAAAAAGTAAATCAGTTGGAAAAAACCCTTTACAATGCTCATTGAATGCAACATGGAACTGTTCTAGGTAGGAGATGCTAGCAGAGGGAAAGGATCGATACCACTCATGAGCATCTCCCTCTAATAAGTACATGAACATATTCATTAATACATTCTCATGATGTATTCCCCATTGATGCAAGAGTTCATGAAACTCAAGCAAATTCTCAGCAGGGTTGTCATCTCTATGTTCTCTAAATCTGGGAAAGAAATCACCCCACTCATCTATAGTAGGAACAAAATTTGGAAAACTAGGAAAAATAGAGAAATTAAAAGGAGAAAACCTCCGAGCCAATATGGCTTCCATCTAAAAATATGACTTCTTAAAACTGTGGAGTCGCCACTGGATTCTTTAACCATGGAGTCACCAAGTGAATGATCTGCAGTCTAAATGTGTCTGGTCTTTTTTCACCGTCAAAGATTAGATCTGATTGTTTTCATTATCTCAAGGAAATATATTTCATTACTTCGTTCCTTGGCAACGGTGCCAGAATATGTTGTTCCTAAAGTTTGCACCTGACTAATAAAGAGAAAATCTAGGCCACCTCAAGTTCATAATAATTGGTTTTTTGATAAGTTGGTTTGCTTGGTCAGCTTAAGGATAGGTTTTCAAAGCTGGTAATCTGGTTGGACATGCCACACAGTATAAAATTAGGTTTTCCTTTGCTAATGGTATGGATATTAATGGACATTTGGGGATATGAAAAGACAAACACGGGAAACAACAACAAGCAATGCAATGAATCACTTTCTATGTGAGAATAAAGACTTAAAATAATATCTTAAGACTTAGAGAAATATTTAAATGCAAATCATTCAACAAGTTGTCGAATAGTATATCTTTCGCTAAACAATAGTTGTATAACAAGTTTCAAAATCAGAAAAAATATGAACTAAAACAATGGTTGAAAGAATAAGGAAATGTACACTTCACACATCACAAAATTTGCATTCAAGACAAGATTAAACACATACAAATTCGAGTAAGAGAACACAATTGTCATCAACATATATTCACTAGGTAGAGAAGTTTACAGTCATCTGAGCAAGTCCAACCCTTATGTTTCTTCTATTCTTCTCCAAGAACTCTCCCCCTTAAAACATGCATAAACTGCATATTTATAGGAGTTGCAGAGGCTCTCATCAATCTAGGAATGAGGCTTAACTCTATACTACCAGTTGTAAAACAACTAATTAACTGAATTAAACACACGCTCAAGTATATCAAGAAATAATATTATCTTGACTTAATCAAAACCGAGTGGTTCTTATCACAAAAGACCATTGATTGTGCTTGAAACTAAAAGGAACCATGCAATTAAACATCTGAAACTGTTGCTAAAAAGAAATAATATTTATTCATGCATTGGAGCAACTGAGATCTAACATAAATGACCAAGAGTGATGTAACTAAGATCTGTATCGATCATGGCATGCAAGTGCGTTGTTGGAGGACACTAGAGATAATTGTAAGTGTGGTCGTGTCTTTCTCCCACTTATCTCTTTGAGGATAAAAGCAAGTCATGTTGTGCTTTTTTGGAGTCTGGACGTGTAGTTTTCCCATTCCTGGTTCGACGCCCCTTTTTTATCTTTTTCAAATGTGCAATAAATGCGGGTGAACCACTTCGAAATTTCTGCGTTCGGAGGTTTGTGATTTGCGTTGCATCTAAATCTCTCAGAGTGTTAATCTTTCAAAGTCACTAATCTGTGCTTATATTAGGCTAATTAACCCGAGATTAATACTTTAAATGATTTCGGGAGTTTGAAACTTCGAGAGACCTCTAGTGCTGCGTTTGAACACCTCCCTAAGGAAGATCTCCCGAATCTAAAGTGGCATCCTGACGTCAAATGATAATGTGTCACAGAAAGGAGGGTGACACATGTCACTTGAAATAATTGTAACAACCCTAAGTAATTAATCAATTGTCATGATTTAAATAATTGTTTAATGTATATTAGTTTAATTAATTAATTGTCCTGGTTAAATATTTGTTGAATGTATCTTGGTTTAATTAATTTAATGATTAAATATTTGTTTAATAAAATCCAGTTTAATAAATTATTAATTATTATTTTGTATCGGAAGATCAACCCATTAATGAAAATGGGATAAGGTGGTTGACACCAAATTGAGGGAAGGTAGTTGAGAATTAAATGAAGGAAGAAGGTGGTGAATGATGGGAGGGGAGGATAAGGCAAGGGAGGAACATTATTTTGGGGAGGATGGTATTACGGGCTCTTTTTGGGAGGATTTGGTGGGGGTTTTGTGGAGGAGCTTGTTGAGGTTTTTGTGGAGGAGCTTGTTGAGGTTTTTGTTGAGGAGCGTTTTGGAGGTCTTCCACAGGGGGCACTGGGGTTGTTGGGGATTTTGAGCTCGGGGGGCTAGGAAACCCCAAGGGTTCCAAGAGCTAGGGAGCTGGAGAGGATCTATTCCTAGTTGGCTGGGAGGAAAAGATTCAGTTTTCAGGCAGTTTCAAGCAGTCTTCAGGAAGTTAGCAACAACAAGAAAGAAAAGGACAAACTTCTTCTTCAAGAGGTATTTTACCAATATTAATTTTGTCTGAATGAAAGATATGGTACTAATTTTGTCTAAATGAAAGTTATGATATGTACCTATGTATTGAAATTGTGTAATATGTTGAGTAATCTGTTTCGTGACTATTTTGGACTGTATAAAAGGAGAATTTAATATTTAGTTGGTTAATTTTGCTAGAACTTCAACATAAATCATTTAGATTTGTTGTAATGCAAACAGAAATAGAAATTTGATGTCATGTTCAAGAAAGGAAAAGAAATTTAGATTACAAATTTACCATTTAACTTTGAATCCTTAGTAAAGGGCCTTACACATGGTATCAGAGCTCTGGTTAAAAACTTGGACCAGAGCCTACCCACCTACCCGCATGTAAGGAAAGCTTAGGAAAGCTTAGGACTGGAACTGTTCCAGCATTAACCCAAAAATGTAAACAACCCCTAAATAGTTATATTGAAACAATAAATAATATGTATAGGGTATATATATATATATTGAAATCAACCCTGAAACCCTTTACAACAAAAAAAAAGGCCCCAAAACCCTAAATAATCTGTATACAAATATATATATATATATATATAAATATATAAATATGGATCAGAGGGCCAAGCTCCAAGCTCCACTCCTCCTCCACCTCCACCTAACCTACAAGCCAAACACAATTTTTTTTTAACACAGATATAAAAAAATAATAATAATAAACATACTAAAAATAAATAAATAAATACATAAATAATTAGGTTTAGTGCTCTTGACAGAGCATTGTTTCAATGTCCCAACAGCCTTGTTACAGATATTTATGTAAATTTGAAGCCTTTTCTTTGAAATACTAGATTGTAATTTCAACTTTGCTAAGGTTGTTTCATGCCTATAAGGAAAATTTTCCCTCAACGTTAATTGAGATCTTTAATGTGTTACTCTTAAAAAAAAAAAAAAAATTATGTAGAACATTTTGAAACCTACAAATCTGTTGACAAGCTAGAGTACTATAGATTACATGACCAACAAAAGTAATAGATGTTTCGAAAAAGAAATTGAAAAAAAAAAAAAAAAAAACAACAACAACAACAACAACAATTGGTTCTAACTACTTTTCGAGAGTTGAAGTTGCCATCCCTCCTGAGATGTTATTACAATGATTTGGTTAAAACTTGAAACTATTAAACAGTATTTGAAATTCATTGATCTCAATTAACCTAACTTGTCGAGGGTGACTCTACTGCTAACGAATACAACAAAATAGAGCCAAGTTCCAATCTTAGAGTTGTGTTTCCAGTCCTCTTGATGAACACATCTGCTGAGACAAAATATCTGCCATCTTATCCACAGATGAACCATCAAAGCCTGCAAGTGCCAAGCCTTCACCATTACACCACTGTGATGTTACTCCATTATAGTTTAATTAATCTATAGTAATTACAAATGCAAAGCAATACCGAAACTCAGTAGTTTTTTTTTTATCACGTGTATTCCCATATATAATAAACACCCACATTCTCACCATGGCTTGGAGGATCTGCATCGTCCACTTATGAATTTTCAATATTAGGGTCATCGACTTCACATATGGAGGGCATGCCCTATGCTCCCAGTAATTAACTCAAAATATGGAGGAAGACGAGATTGACTTCCTGGAACAAAAATGTAACAATAAATTTCGCAAAATAAAAGACTGAACACCAAGCATTCAACAGAAAACAATGCACACACAAGGAAGTGTTGCGAGGAGAGCCCAATATCCAAGTCCATGGCCAAACCCAGGAACACAAAGTGGCATTGAGTCTCTATCCCGTGACCACTGTTCAAGCAAGAGCCTCTATCCCGTGACCACTGTTCAAGCAGTTATTCTACTCTTACCATCTTCATCTCAAAGCCCACGAGCCAAGACAAAGTCTAGCGCTTTCACTATGGATCATTAACCATTACGCCACCACTTCTATGAGCCAAGCCAACACAGCACAAATCCTGCAGACAAGGCCATATAACAACACAAAGGATCAAGTGTTCCACGAACATATCCAAAGACCAAGCACCAAACCAAGGGAAGATCCCACAAGAAGCATTTAACTTTGCACAAAGCACCGAAGGCGAGACCAAATGCCAAGTCATCGAGGAGGAGGAGCCTACAAGGTTTCCTTTGTGCACAACGTGAGAAAAAATGCCAAGTCACACAGAGGTGAAGCCCACAAGGGGCGATGCACTACACAGAAGAAAAAAAATATTGGGCTTTTAAGCCAATACCTAAGTCATCCACCAAAGCTCTAAGACAAGGCCATAGGATAGCAGTCGTTGTTCCTCGCTAGTATCTTGGTTTTCAATGTACGCATTGAAAGAGAGGTCTCGAGTTCGATTCGCGGCAAGTGGATGAG
>ML782793.1:1152704-1178183 GCA_009831015.1 Picea engelmannii
ATGATAAGACAATAATGAGTCATCTATACATTTTTCCAACAATTCATCATATACCAATGGAACCACATCGATACATCTTCATCATGTATCAATGACAACTCATTGATCCATCTTCATCTATGCATTCTCATCAAGGACAATACATATTATATTACATAAATCATCAGTCAAACAATCCTTTGACATCAATCAATCACTTGACATCAATCAATCAAACAATTGGCATCAATGACAACATGATCCAACAATTCATTCGTTTGCACGGGATACCTAAGAAGATCATTTCAGATAGGGACTCCAGATTCACTTCTAGATTTTGGACAAGTTTGCAGTCAGCGTTGGGGACTCAGTTGAACTTAAGTACAGCTTATCATCCTGAAACGGATGGGAAAACTGAGAGAGTAAATCAAGTCTTGGAAGACATGCTTAGGATGTATGTCATGGATAATCAAACCCATTGGGAGAAGTACCTACCTTTGGTAGAGTTCGCCTACAATAACAGTTTTCATAGATCCATCGGAATGCCACCCTACAAAGATCTGTATGGAAGGCCATGCAGAACACCGTTGAGTTGGGAAATATTAGAAGACTGAGTAACATTTGGGCCAGAGTTGATTCAAGAGATGGAGGAGCAGATGATCCAGATTAGGCAGAGACTAAAGGAAGCACAGGATAGATAGAAAAGTTAAGTGGATGCACACAGGATCGACCGAAGTTATAAAGTGGGAGATCAGGTTTTCAATCGTATCAGACCCAATAAGAGTACCATTTGGTTCTGGAAGGGGACAAAGTTGTCACCCCGATTTATAGGACTGTTCAAAATCCAAGAGAAAATTGGACCCGTTGCCTATTGTCTCATACTGCCACCCCACCTACATAAAACTCATAATGTTTTTCATGTATGTATTCTACGTCATTATGTTGTTGATGAATCACATAAACTAAATTGGAAGGAATTGCAGGTATCGAACGCAGGAACCCTCACAGTAGAACCGTTATGCTTATTGTACCGTAGAATCCGACATCTCAGGAACGGTCTGGTAGACCAAGTTAAAGTCCAGTGGGACAAGTTTAGTCCAAGATCTGCTACTTGGGAGGATGCCGAGACATTATGACGAGATTATCCCTCATTTTTTTTTGACCACCTCAAGAATATGTTTCTTGAAGGTTGGGTGTATGTAACACCACCTTTTGACTTAGACAACTAGGATTACCTGAGGCCTAATTACCTTTATTTTCTATTCACAATGAAACTATTAATGATACACTTGAAATTTTAAGACGTATGAACCTTTATGAATGTTTAAATGTTATTTGAATGATGATGGATATGATGCGATCTATTATGCGAATGTAAATTCTATGAATGTTTAAATATTATTTGAATGATGATGGATATGATGAGATCTATTATGAGAATGTAAATTCTATGAATGTGTAAATGTTATTTGAATGATGATGGATATGATGCAAGTTGTAATGAAAATGAAAATTTTATGAATGAGTAATGTCAATTGAATTATGGGGATATTATGAGATCTATTTCTAACTTGAAAACTTGATATTAAGTTGTTGGTACGTGGATACCGAATTGAGGTTATGGTTGTATGAAATTACATGATGATAATGCATAGATAGGTATGAGTTTTATGTTATAGACTAATCTGCAGGCCATTGGGCTATGAAATAGACAAGGGATAATGGTAATGAAAGTGGATGTCATGACCACCGACCGAGAAACAATATGGTATGAATATATGTATGTGAAATTATATTGGTTTTAATGCATAGCTATGATATGTGGACCAGTGCAGGATTTCAGGTGATGAGACTACCTAAAAACTGAATAAACAATGAAAAAATTCCCAGCAACACGGTGCCACTATATATTCCATTGTAGGGTGTGGACCCTATTCCTATTAGGAGGGGTGGAGGCATTTTTCACCGTGTATCCTCTGAAACCTGGAGTCATGGGAGTACGGTGTTAGATCACACTCCCTTAGACGTGTGATGATGACTGTCAGTTTCCTGCTGGGGAAGTTTGGTCAAGATAGTGACACTTCCGCTTACAGGTTCTATTTGGATTTAGGTCAATATAGTTGACGCTCCAAGATAGTCCAGCAGAGGAAAGATAGGAATGGAAGATGGAAGTAAGTTGGAAGGATGAGTAGAAATAGTTGAGAGTGTATGGAGATTTTCCTTATGGTGGAATTTATTGTTTTTTTCCTTCTGAAAAGAAAATATGTATATATGTATATTCATAATTACTTAACTAAACTACAATTGTCTAAATAAACATTGTTGAGCTAGATTGTTGTAATTAAGGGATTTCGCAAACAATTGATTGGTGTATTATCTTTTATAAATTTAATAGTCTTGTTGATTGGATTGGATGCATACAGAAATTACTATAGAGGTGATAGTTATTATTATTAGTACATGCACGAGACTTGTATGTACTAGCTACACATGCATTTCTTGCACATGTACACTAGTAGGTATGAATTTTCTTGGCTTACTTACTGATAATGTTGGTTATTGGATATGAATGTGTGAACCATGTGTCTTTTCCCTTGTATCATAAAATACTTTAACTTCGGGACGAAGTTTCCTAAAGGGTGGGTGTATGTAACAACCCTAAGTAATTAATCAATTGTCATGATTTAAATAATTGTTTAATGTATATTAGTTTAATTAATTAATTAATTAATTGTCCTGGTTAAATATTTGTTAAATGTATATTGGTTTAATTAATTAATTAATTAATTTAATGATTAAATATTTGTTTAATAAAATCCAGTTTAATAAATTATTAATTATTATTTTGTATCGGAAGATCAACCCATTAATGAAAAGGGGATAAGGTGGTTGACACCAAATTGAGGGAGGGTAGTTGAGAATTAAATGAAGAAAGAAGGCAGTGAATGATGGGAGGGGAGGATAAGGCAAGGGGGGAACATTATTTTGGGGAGGATGGTATTATGGGATCTTTTTGGGAGGATTTGGTGGGGGTTTTGTGGACGATCTTGTTGAGGTTTTTGCGAAGGAGCTTGTTGAGGTTTTTTCTGAGGAGCTTGTTGGAGGTCTGTCACAGGGGGCATCGGGGTTGCTGGGGATTTTGGGCTCGGGGGGGAAGGAAACCGCAAGGGTTCTTGGAGCTTGAGAGCTAGAGAGGCTATGTTCCTAGATGGCTGGGAGGAAAAGATTCATTTTTCAGGCAGTTTCAAGCAGTCTTCGGGCAGTTAGCAACAACATGAAAGAAATGGAAAAACTTCTTCTTCAAGAGGTATTTTACCAGTATTAATTTTGTCTAAATGAAAGATATGGTACTAATTTTGTCTGAATGAAAGTTATGATATGTAACTATGTATTGAAATTGTGTAATATGTTGAGTAATCTATTTTGTGACTATTTTGGATTGTATAAAATGAGAATTTAATATTTAGCTGGTTAATTTTGCTAGAACTTCAACATAAATCATTTAGATTTGTTGTAATGCAAACAGAAATAGAAATTTGATGTCGTGTTCAAGAAAGGAAAAGCAATTTAGATTAAAAATTTACCATTTAACTTTGAAGCCTTAGTAAAGGGCCTTACAATAATGCATATGTCAGCCCCAACTGTGCCAAAAATGGGTGTCACATGTCTTGACTGATGGCTGCCACGTGTCAGTGATAGATGAATGCCACATGTTAGTGCCATATGGATTCCATGTGTCAACGCCAAATGGCTGCCACATATCTTGGCGGATGAGTTTTGTGTGCTTCGACACTTCAGGCTTTGGTAGTTTTTGGATGTGCAGTGTGAAAATCTCCCAAAGTGACGTGTCTCAGAAGGAGAGTGACACGTGTCACCTAGAACTGAGCGGATGACACAACCAATTGACCTAAAATGAGTGCCACGTGTCATGATTGATGGATTCCATGTGTCTATCATTTTGTGGTTGTGTTCTTGTCTTGAAGTAAAACTTCCTGGATGAACTAACTCCTAAATTGACATGGCAGTGAGGGACCACTCCGGCACTTCGGGGCTCTAGAGGCTTCGACACTTCGGTGCCTGGACACTTCAGAATATTTGAACCAATGGTAAGTTCAGATGCCCAAACACTGAAGTCGCGGAGTCAATCCTATTAAACCTCGCGTGAGTTTGAGGCCCTGAATGCGTGAGAGTCGTTGATCTGCATCGACTGTTGGATCTCCACCATTGAAGATTTGACCTATCTGTTTGGCTTAAATTCTAATCCCGAAATGGACTGCTTTGATTTGCTGCATTTTTTTGTGGAAGCTTACTGAGCTTACAAAGGACTTGTTGGACCTGGATGTCTCTTGCGCACACAAAAGACTTGGTGGACCTGTTGCATGCTCAATTAGTGGAAAATATGATGACAAGTATTTCAAACTCAAACCAAAACATTAAATCACCCTTCAAGAAAGAGAAAAAAGATGGTGCAAAATAAGTAAAGACGAGTAGGGGCCATGAAGTTGAGTGATTAAATAATGGAGAATAAGCTAATAAAGCAACCACAAAACTTATAATTGATGGATGTATAGGGTAAAGGAGGGAAAAGGGCAAGGATGCAGACCTAGGTTGCAATAGGAAGGACATTGAAAACTTGTACAATCTAACTGGGTGGATGGAGGACTATGTCGACCTGAAAATGGATGGCACATTAATTTGGAGAGGTATAAGTTTATGTGCATTGGATTTAGAAGTTGGTCTGGAAAATTGGCAGCAGAGGATGCATGAAGTGTCAACTCGACGATGTGCACAGATAAATCGATCTTTGTGTTGGATAGGAATGGAGTTGTGATCCACCCAGGTACGATGGACTAATTGAAATTTGTATATTTATAAAATCATTTGAGTTACAGGTGCCCGGACAACAAAGGATGTTGGCACTAGATATTGTTTTAAAGGAAACTAGTCCAGCAAGGTGGTGGGTTGCGCACAGAAAGGACATGAAAGACTAGGCGTAGTGAAATAGACTTATGCAGATACACTTTGGGCCCAAGGAAGAAGAATCTGGGCAGAAGTACAAAGGAGAGAGTGACCGAAAAGTTCACTTAAAAATTTGTAGGGCCTTATGGTGTGCAGTTCTGTAAATAGAGTGGATGCACATATTCATACACACGTTGGACACAATCCCAAAGAACTAGTATTTAGAATTGGAGATGCGTAGGGAGACACAGAATGGGAAGAATTGGTTTGGATATTCGAAGTCACACTCACATTTGAACATGAATCTCCCTCCATACATAGAGCACTACGGGCCATTCGAGAAAAAATATTTTCAGAGGTAGAGAGGATGGAAGTAGTACCTTTATGTGGTGCACACAAAGCCAACATGACAATACAGAACCTATTGGAATGTTATAATGTAACAAAGGAATAATATGAAGATGAGGATCCTAGGAATGTCCAAATACATGAGACAGAAGGAAAATGCACAGTATAAGGGCTAGATCTTTCATCCACTGCATACACACAACCCATCAAGACGAAAAAGGTCAATACTAGGATAACAGAGAATCCTAAGTTTGTGTAGATAGGAGATTACTGGAATGATGAGACAATTGAGAAGGTTGCAGACTTATTGTGGGAATATCAAGATTTATTTCCAACCACATTCTCATAGATGACGGGGATAGCAGGTGACTTAGGTGATATGAAGATCCCATTAAAACCAGGAGCTAAGCCAATACGAAAAAGACATTACAAGTTAAACCTGGGGTACAAGGAGAAGGTTAAGGCTTAAATAGACAGGATGATCGAAGCAAGTATTATTGAACCAATTGAATAATCTGAATGGATTTATCCAATGGTGGTGCATGAAAAGAAGATAAGAGGAATTAGGATATGTGTGGACTTAAGGAAGTTGAATGACACATGCATACATGACCCATTCCCAACACCATTCATGGATGAAGTACTGGAGAACGTAAGAGGTCAAGAAACGTATTTTTTTACAAATGGATTATTTGGGTACCATCAAATAAGAATTGTGCAAGAATATATACACAAAACCATGTTTGCAATGGATTGGGTAAGTTATAAGTACACGGTGATGCCATTCAGATTAAAGAATGCCCCTGCAGTGTTTTCTAGAGTAGTAGTGGCAGAATTCAAGAAGATCATACATAATTTTTTGTAGGTTTACTTGGATGATTGGACGATGTTCAGTTTATTGCAAAATCATATTGAAGTCCTTCAGCTCATGTTATATCGATGTAGACAATGTCATATATCGTTGAACTTAAAGTAGTGTATATTTTGCGCGTTGTTTGGAATTCTACTAGGACGTGTATTATGCAAACAAGGACTCTTGGTTGATCCAGCCAAGATCACAGTGATTCTGGAATTGGAGCCTCTGACAACAATCATATAGCGAAGGGAAAATTTGGGTCATACAGGTTATTACAGAAATTTTATCAAAGGATATGCATAGACTACAACACCCATGGAAAAGTTACTAAATAAGGAAGCGAAGTTTCAATGGAATGAGGATTGCCATAAGGGTCTGGACACTTTGAAGAAAAACCCGGTGATCACTCCCATTTTGATCTTTCCATAATGGAACAAGGACTTCCATGTACATGTAGACGCATCCTCCATAGCATTGGGCATAACACTGTCACAACCAAGTGAGGGGGACATCGATCATCCAATTGTGTTTGCAAGTAGGAAACTACCTACATCTGAAAAAGAATTATACTACTACAGAGCGGGAAGGATTGGACATGGTCTATGCGCTACAGAAATTCAGGCACTATTTATTGGGGTCCCACTTCAAGATGTATACAGACCATTCTTCCTTAAATTACTTAGTCAATAAGCATGTATTAGGAGGAAGAATATGCAGATGGTTTCTATTATTTCAGGAATATGACTTTGAGTTCATAGTAAAACCAAGAAAGATAAATACATAACATGATCATCTCTCGCACATATTGACATGAGAGGATGCGGGTAATTTAGATGATAATTTCCCTGATGAGAAATTATTTGCAGTAAGGATGGTGGATGTTTAATTTGCGGACATTGTGGAATTTCTAAGTACATGCAGGGCCCCATCCGAGATGAAAACTACGTAGAAGAAACAATTGGTGGTGAAAGAAGTAGATTACCATTTGATTGTTGAGAATTTGTATAAGTTAGGAGTAGATGGAATATTCAGGTGTTGTGTACTAGAACATGAAAGTTTGATGATATTAGAGGAAGTGCACAATAGAATTGTTGGCAGGCATTATGCAAGAAAATCAACGACAAAAAACATTTTATGCACAGGGCTTTGGTGGCTGACACTGCATAAATATGTGAAGGAGTATTGTCGGGTCTGCGACATATGTCAAAGAGTGGGAAAATTGCCTAAGAGAGATGAAATTTCGTTAAATCCACAAGTTGCATTGCAATCATTTGATAAGTGGGCCATTGACTTTGTAGGACCGATAAATCCACAAGCAAGGCGATCAGGGGAAATATACATCATCACTACAACAAAATACTTGACCAGGTGGGAGGAAGTCGTGCCAGTTACCGATTGTACCACGAAGACTGTTGTGTGGTTTCTATTTGAGAACGTACTCACAAGGTATGGATGTCCGCGCATATTACTTAGTGATAAAGGTACACACTTTATTAATAGAACAATTGCAGCATTAACTAAATAATTTCATATTCATCATAAAAAGAGTACATCATATCACCCTCAGGCCAATGGCACAGTGGAATATTTTAATAAGATCTTGGAAAATGCTTTGAAAAAAATTTGCAATGTAAGGAGAGATGATTGGGACTTGTGAGTCCCTGCAGTGGTATAGGCTTACAGAACTACAAGTAAGAAGATGACAAGGTAGACACCATTTTGGTTGATCTATGGATAGGAAGAAGTGATGCAAATAGACTTCATTCTACCCAGCTTGTGCATTGTAGCAATCACCAAGCTCTATATTACTGGTGCAGTAGAGGAGATATTGGCACACTTAGTTCAGCTCGAGGAGGATATATTTGTTGCAAGGTTCCATCAGCAGGTGAAGAAATCCAGAGAGAAGTCATGGCACGATTGCCACATTAAACCAAAGAGATTAAAAGTAGGCAATTTGGTATTGCTTTATGAAAGAAAGTATCTGCAGCATCCAGGGAAGTTTTTCATGCACTGGTTAGGTCCCTATGTGATACAACATATAATTGATACAAGTGTTGTGTGGTTGGAAACCTTGGATGGACAAATCCTAGAAGGAATAGTGAAAGGAAGTTGGTTGAAACTCTAAAGAGACAGTCTACAGTCTACATAGTAATTAGGGTTGCGCCAGAACCCCTATATTATAGTAAGTGTACCATAGTAGCTAGAAAAACAAGAAAACCCAAATAAAAAGTAGAAAAAGGAAAGAAATAAAATAAAAAAGTAGTGATAGGAAATACCAAGGTATCATAACTTACGCAGCTGAGCTCATCATCACATACATAGACAACATTGTGCCAAGTTCATAGACGGTATACAGCTATAAGGGCCAAGAACTACTGTGCAGGTTGGCGAAGACAAGACCGTTAAAATTATCCAGGCACTGAAATGACAGTTCGAGAGTCGGTGTGATAGGTCATAAAAGCACCATATCAACATTAAATCAGAAAATCCATCGGAAATCCTGAATATATTAGCAGTACGAAAAAAGGATCATAAGGGTGATTTAGAAATTAAGAAGCATTTAGTTACCAGTCACCAACTTCGACGCCAGATTGGAAAAAGTAGTTAAAGCAGGATATGCCAGGTCTACTTGGCACGAACACACAAAACACCAAGAGGGAAGGAAACATTAAGTTATTTTTCATTCAAGAAGGAGCAAACAGAGCCAAGATACCTAAGTTAAGTTACAACAACCTGCACAGACACACAACACTCATCCACTAGTCCAGCATCTAGAGAGAATGGCACCATCGAGACTAGGAGGATCGTCCAGATAAGCCAGAAGAAAATCAAATCAACCAGTAGATGTGGAGTTCGAGGAGGTGGTCGAAATTTCGACCCCGGTGCCACCTGAAATTTTTCAGAGATATCATTTTCCTCTAAGACAGGATGACGCACCCCAAATAATCGTACAAGTGAATGCCAAGTATTCATTACCAATAGCAGCAATCCTGAAGGGAGTCAGGCAATATGACGACATGATCGACAAGGTGGCCAACTTGAAATTTATTGACCACGATATTAATGAAATGCAGAAATTCCCTGAGTTGGCGAGGGATAAATATTTGTGCATGAAGACCAACTCTGGCACATGGAAAATTCGGGTGGAACCATAGGAATGGGCGTCGGGCTTGGAGAAAGTCAAGATACTCAAGTTGTTAGAAATTCCACATTTCAGAAAAAGTAACGAAATCAATGCATGTGTCAAGGTATTACTCAGTTGCATCCATGGGGGGACACGTTGGCTCGATCCCCTAATTTCAATTGATATTGCGTTAATTGCACACATCACATGGTCGATCAAGGAAAGTGAAAACCCTTCATTGTTGTTCCTCAAAATGGGAGAGTGAGCCCTCTCTAAGGCCATAAAAGACAAGTATGACACATCCAGAGGCAAAAGGGGTATGTATGTGAAGAGAATCAATGACAAAGAGTTCAATTTTACGACGTAGGTTTTGGCCTACAAACTATTGCGTAAATTTCGCAGAGACGAGGTACCAGCGACAGTCATCTCAGCTACAGAAAAATGAAAAGAAGGTGTTCATATGAACTGGGAAACATTTCTCACTAACCAATTTTTGTAAGACTACACAGAGGCCCAGGAGAAGGGCAGAGAATTTAAATATGCTTGATTACTTATTCTCATTGCACTGGTCAAGTGGAAGGATCCCGCATTTTACCAGCATATGTGTGTTTCGGGTCACATCCCTGTGGTTGCTCGATATGCCAACTTATGGCATGCCACCATTAAGCGGTGGCATACTGACACCAATGCCACTTTTTATTCATATTTGTAGTTCATTACGAAGGTAGTAGATACTACACTGCACATTCCAGAGGAAGTCATCATTGCCTACAGGGATGTCGCACACTTCAGAGTTGGCATGCACCATCTATATGTGAAAGACAAAATGGATCATGTGTGACAATAATTGTCAACCAGTTACCAGTTGACACTTGACAACGTGCACTTACTTATTAGTGACTGGGAGGATGACTAAAATAATCCATCCGACAAGCTCGGGTCCTCACAAGAGGATGAAGACCAAGAGAAAAGTGAGGAGGAAGAGGATCGGACAAATGGCACAGACAAGCACCCTGTCCAATCTAAAGTCCCTGAAGCAGGACTCAAAAGAAAAGATAAGGATCCAAAACAGACATGAGAGGCATGAAAGAAATATAAAGTGCAAAGGCAGACCCCATTTTATATTTTGACCAATGATGATATGGATCGGATCGGGTACCTGATCCGCAATTCCACCGAGGAACTATGGGGGGGAAGATGCAAAAAAAATTGAGGACCAACAGAAGAAGGTCCAGGATCAGTTGGGAATCCTTCAACAACTCTTAGAAATAACATGCGTTGTGAAGGACCGCAAGACATGGGACGGCCCATCCAAAAAACCAAGGACAATAGAAGCCAATGCGTAGACATCTCTAACACAACCCTCAGGGGAGCATAGAACTATATAGCTTGAGGAAAATGTGCTTGAGTTTCCAGTAGGCGAGTTGTAGGAACAAATCATAGCATTGGGCCAACTGAATATAGTCGTATCTCGACTACCCATCCAACGAGTCCAGGATTTAAAAGCAGAGTTGGTGCAGGAGATAAAGCATAGAGGAGACGTCATGCACCAAGACTTGGCCAAAATGAGCGATGAAAGAATCCAAGTATAGACATAGTATGATACGGCCCTTCAGCAAAAGAAGGATATTGAAGACTGAATGGAGGAAATTATGAGGATGAGGGAAATGAGATCACAGAAGGAGAAGGATGAAGCAGAATCTATGGTACAGAATATGTAGGTCATTTTCCAAAAGTTATATAAACAAGTTCTAGAGGTTCCCTTGGTCATAGAGGCCACTATGGAGGAACAGTTTTTGAAAATTGGAGAATTCATGAATGGATTTAGAAAGTGGATCCAGGATTTGCAATTGAAGAACATGCCTGGCACGCCATCTGAGGTGCGTGAAGGTAGACAGAGGACAACAACGATAGTGATTGCCAATATTAAGAAATTTGAAGATGAATGCACCAAAAATTTTGAAAAAAACATGAAAGTGTGGGAAGAGCTCATTGGAGATCCAGAGATGAAGGTTGTAGAGGCCAAATTGTGAGAAGCACAAGAACGGGCCAATGAGGCAGAAGAGAGGGTAACCACATTGACACTAGTTGAGAGAATGGCAGTTATTTTGTCGCAGTGACAGGCACACATCAAAGTGGAGAGACTCATGGACAAGCAGAAGGTCATGCAGCAGAGACTTGGACCTAGGAAAGAGGAAGCCGTCAGGATTATTGGCAACTTGGCCAATGTACAAGGGAAGGTCAAACAAGTTGTAACACCCTGTTTCCCCCAGTTTGTAAAAATAACTATACTGGCCAAGAACTGTGGCAAACTCAAAAATGTGAATGTGTGATGTGAATGGACCTTGTGAAAAAAAAGGTCGATGAATGTGAATAATATTATGAATATATATATATATATATATATATATTGCAGGACTGTTGAGAGGGGATATGCTGAAAAAGAGACCATGATGGCTGNAAGGCACCTGGAAAGGTGGCGTTAAATTCCATCGA
The DNA here is from genome assembly GCA_009831015.1 of Picea engelmannii. Lineage (NCBI taxonomy): Eukaryota > Viridiplantae > Streptophyta > Pinopsida > Pinales > Pinaceae > Picea > Picea engelmannii. The sequence continues at coordinate 1,164,467 of ML782793.1, forward strand.
AACCAATACCGTATTTGGACTTCACTAGCCTGGAGAACCAAGAGCGGCTCGCTGGCCCGAAATAAATTACTCGCAGGTTGGTAGGTAGATGGCTCCTCAGGAATTAATGAGGGATGGGGGAAGTGAACCGCCCATCTGTAGGAGCCTCAGGCCTGACCACCGTGAGGGAAATCGTGCCACACGCAACCTCGCAAGAGGGAAATGTGTGAGGAAGAAGCGTGGAGGGGGCAGACGCGAGGGAAGGAGGAAGAACTCTGGAGATATGCAGAGTGAGTGATAGCAGAGAAGGGGGAGAGTAACCCTCATTCTCGGTCACTGGAAAACCGAGATGCAGTCTCGCAGCATCGTGGTCTCAGCTCGGGGGTGGCTAGTGGTAAATCCGTTGGGAGTCACTGAGCCTACGGTTGGGTGGAAACGAGCACCCCTCTCAGCAGTTGCATCACCTCTGGTTTTATTTCTGATAAGTGTTATTTGAAGTTAATGCCATAATCGCATGTTCAATTTTATGTGCTTGTAAATAGTTCTGAATAGAAGTGTTTACCTAACGTTTGATTTGATAGAATGGATGCCTATGTATGCTTACATGCCATAGTTGTTTTCTACACAAATGATTAAGTCTGGGACATGAGTTCGCTCCACTGAGAATCGTCTTATTTGCTTAGTTTCTCGTAATATTTTGGGAAGGCCCCTTGAGAGTACTCTTTTCCGAGAATTACCCCATAAACCTTGTAACCGTATTGAACCTTACCAGAGACACGATTAAGATCAGGGATAATTGCCTGAGAACCGTCTAAGGGTTCATGCAATCCAGGTCTAGAACCCTTATGCAAGAAAGAGTAGCTTTCTAAGATTTCAGGGTCATGGGAGCCTGAAGCTCCGAGAGTTTGAACTTCGCGATTCAATCTCAGAAGGGATAGCGAGTTCAAATATAGAAATAAAATACCCTATCGCTTGGTAAATGAACGGTCAGAATCCTTTCGAGAATACCCCAAGCCTGTCACATCGACAGATCTAGAGAAGGAGTGTAGGCGTTAATACCTCGCCCTTTCAGCCTTCGCAAATAGTGATGGGATCCTGGACCGTAGATCCCAGGGACCCATCGGAGCTCTATAAGCCATCGATCTTAACCTTTACTTAGGTGGGAGAGTGAACTCGACTACATCCCGAAAGTCCCAAAGACATCGGGATCGTCCATGTTGGAGGAAAGGTGGCGGAGATCTAACCATTTCGCGTATCAGGGATTCGTGAGTTTGGAGGTGGAAGACCAGGCTCTTGGAGTCACGAAGTCCCAAGTCGCAATATCGTGATGTGATCTGGGCCATTGATCAAAGAGGAAGGACAGCCATGGGATCTGATGTCTCGATACATCATGTATCAGGGATTCGCGAGTTTGGAGGTGGAAGACTAGGCTCTTGGAGTCATGAAGTCCCGAGTCGCGAGATCGCGATGTGATCTGGGTCATTGATCAAAGAGGAAGGACAGCCATGGGATTTGACGTCTCGATACATCGCGTATCGGGGGTTCATGAGTTTGGAGGTGGAATACCAAACCCTTGGAGTCACGAAGTCCCGAATAGCGAGAAGTAGGAGCAACCATTGAGTCAGGACCTCCTCGCCATATCGCATATCGGGGTCTCGGAGGTTGAGGGGAATCAGTTTCGACTGTAGATGTCCTGAGCTTGCGAGTTGCGAGAGCTTGTGCAACATGTGGAACATCTGCTTGGTGGGACCCACGTGGTTGACAGGTGGTGTAACGATAAGATGCCCAGTGAGAGAGAGAAGTGGTGATAGGTGGTGGACATGTGTCATTTGAAATGGGAGTCAACATCCTGTTGACTTCTCATACTTCGGGTTCTCGTAAGAAAGGATCACAAAGGCCCAACAACTCAAGTCGCAAAGTTGCGAGTTCCGAGAAGCCTGGAAGGAGTCAAACCTTCTCTGACTTTTGTGTCTCAGGTTTTTGTAAAAGAAGGGCCCAGAGGTTCAAATTTTCAACTCGTAAACTTGCAAGTTGCGAGCAAGGCTAGTAGTTAGCCCTAGCCGGTGGTCACGCGTGGAGAGCGCTAATAAGGAGGGACCATACCATATCGGAGTCTCGGGTATTGACAATTGGTGAAGAAAATTCGAGGGTCTTCGACTCACGACTCGCGAGGTCGCGAGTTGTGAAAGGCACTTGCAATTAGGCGCGTATATGGTCCTATAGAGATAGGGACTAAAGAAAGGGAGCTAGTGCTTTGTCGTTAAGTGGCGGGTAGATCTGGACGGCCAGAATCTGTGCACCTAGATCTATGGCTAGGGTTTCATTCCGGAGCCCCCTCGCCATTCTACCTTTAAAATTGGACTCACTTGTATCGCTGAGTCGCGAAACACGAAAAGGCACCTGGTTTGTTTGGCCTGTGGTCATAACCCACGATCACAGGGAGGTGAACAGGGAAGAACTAGTCTACGTTAGGCCCCCGTAGGACTTCGGGGATTATGTCCCTTGAGGAAAAGTGAAAACTTTTATTATTCCATAGTGGGTGTGTTACAAATTGGTATCAGAGCATGGTTACAACACTTGGCCTGCTTGGGCTCATGAACGAGTTGCGCAGAAGCTCCGTTCAAAACTCTCTTAAAAAGAGTAACCCCCTGTCTTAACCTTCCTAATCAAAAGACGAAGTTAAGAATGAAAAACCCCTATTGTGTGTGTGTACATGTGAAAATATGAATTATGTACTGGTTATAAATAAATATAAATATTGACTAACAACCAGCGTTTTTCCTTTTGCACACAAGCGGAAGATCAACTATGGGAAATTATCAATGGATAGTATGGTGACTCACCAAGAAGTGGGAGAAGTCTCTTACAATAGAGACGAAGATTCTGACAAAAGGAGGGTAGCAGGGACCCCTCCAGATCTAGTTGAGACTATGAGGAGTCTCATGGTAGAATTACAAAGCTGCAAGGCCGACAATGAAAGGATGGTGAAACAACAAGAAAAGAAAACAGAAATTAACACAGTTTTACTGCAGAGTTTATCCGATCTACAAAGACAAATGCAGCATGAACCTGAAACTCAGAAATATGGTCATATCAGTGGCCACACTGAGAGGAGCACCTCGAAAAAGGTCCACCCCAGAGGTAAAGGAAAAGCGTCGGATAATTCCTCTGAGAAGGAAGCTGGCGATTCAGAGGGCTCTTCTAGCAGCAAAACCAGTTCCTATCCCTGAAGAAAACAGAAGAAGCAAAAGTCTTCCAAAGGTTGAAAATTTGAAGAATTCAGAAAGGCCAAACCAACCTCCTTTGACGGTGAAATAAAGAGGGGAGAGGAAGCAGAAGCCTGGCTACTTGGACTAAAGAAGTATTTCAAAGTCCATGACTTTTCAGAAAATATGAAGGCCCGAGTGGCCACGTTCAACTTGAACGGAAAGGCTTCCATTTGGTGGGAAGACCTTAAGAATATGAAAGGGGTTCGTGAACAGGACCTGTCTTGGGAACGGTTTGAGAAATACTTCTGAAAGAAGTATCTGTCAAAAAAATATTTCGACGAAAAGACTAAAGAGTTTTATGAACTCAAACTGAGACAACTCACTATAGAAGAATATGTCAACAAATTCCTCGTTTTGTTAAGGTATGTACCCTATATAAAAGCGGAAAAGGGAAAGGTGCAACACTTCATCAGTGGACTACCCAAGGACTACCCGAACATAATTGAATTTGATGAACCAAAGACCCTAGAAGACACTATTTGAAAAGAAACCTATTGTCATGAACAGTTTGGGCATCGAGCAGAACCTCGCGAAGGATGGAAACAGAAGAATAGTTCAAGATTTCAGAAAAGGGGAATTAAACCCCCAGGTTTTAAGAACTACAAGAATAACCCAAGAATGAACTTTCCAGCCCAGAGTATGCACCAGCAGAATTTTCCCTCCTTGAGCGGAAATAAAACTTTTTGACCCATATCAGTGAAGACTGATAACCCAAAGAGAGAACCTTTGAAATGTTGGGGTTGCGGAGAAGAACATCTCCTAAGAGACTACCCACATCGACAACAAAATAGTCGGGGGATTTATAACATCCAAGAAGATACTACCATCAATGATGTGGCCAGGAGTGTGCCACAAATTTATGCAGCCTTGGATAATAACCAAGCCAACCACCAAGCTTCAGTAGTGGAAATAGAAGGTATGATTTCTAACCATCTAGTGTCTGTTTTAATTGACCCTGGTTCAAATTTGAGTTATATAGCCCCTAAAGCTGTTGATAAGTGTAAACTACAGCCACAAAAACATACCAAGCCATGGTTGGTACAGTTAGCCACTAACACCAGAAGAAGGGTAGCAGAGGTTATACCAGTCTGCCAGTTGATGTTGGGTAGATTTCCCACCCAAACAACCCTTAACTTATTACCCCTGGGATCGTATGATTTGTTGATTGGTATGGACTAGCTAGCCGCCCATAAAGCCAGATTGGACTGTTACCATAAAACCTTAGAATGTGTAAGTAAAGAAGGGAAAAACATAACCCTTCAAGGGATCCGAAAACCTGTCTCGGTGATACAAATATCAGCTCTGCAAATGAGAAAGTATTACCGAAAGGGACGTCCCCTATATGCAATACAGGTATTGAAAAAAATTGAAGGTGACAAATCACGCCTTTACGATCACCCTATCCTAAGAGAATACAGAGATGTGTTTCCGAAATAGGTACCGGGTTTACCTCCGAGAAGGGACATAGACTTCTCGATAGAACTTGCACCAGGAGCGGTGTCGATGTCTAGGACACCCTACCGAATGAGCACACCCGAGTTAGTTGAAATCAAGATGCAATTAAAAGAAATGATGGATAAAGGCTATATTTGACCCAGCGTGTCTCCATGGGGAGCACTAGTCCTGTTCGTGAAAAAGAAGGACGGTACCCTTAGACTGTGTATAGATTATAGGAAACTCAATAAGGTAACCATAAAGAACAAGTACCCCTTGCCCAGGATCGATGACATGTTCGATCAATTGGGGGGTGCATCTATTTTCTCAAAGATTGATTTGAGGTCGGGATACCATCAAGTCTGAATCAAGGGTGAAGACATCCATAAAACTGCCTTCCGAATGAGTTATGGCCACTATGAGTTTGTGGTAGTGCCATTTGGGTTGACCAATTCCCCTGCCACTTTTATGTTCTTGATGACCAATGTACTCATCAAGTTCCTAGACAAATTTATGCTTGTTTTTATTGACGATATATTAATTTACTCCAAGAACAAAAAAGAGCATGAAGAGCATCTTAGACTTGTGTTGCAAGTGCTAAGAGAACATCAGCTCTATGCCAAATTCAGCAAATGTGAATTCTTCCAAAAGAAAATACATTACTTAGGCCATGTTCTCTCCGAAGAAGGAGTAGCGGTAGACCTTGACAAAATCAGGTCTATCATGGAATGGCCTACCCCAAAGGATGTTTTGAACATCAGATCCTTTATGGGATTAGCAGGATACTATAGGAGATTTATAAAAGGATTCTCCAAGATTGGTTGTCCAATCACTGCCCTCCAGAAGAAGGGGACAAAATTCTTGTGGACACGGAAATGTGAAGAAATATTTCAAACCCTGAAACATCTACTGACCCATGTGCTCATGCTGAAGATCGTCGATCCAGAAGATGACTTCCTCATGTGCATAGATGCCTGTAAGGAAGGGCTCGGAGGAGTCCTTATGAAGAAAGGAAGTGTGATCTTCTATGAATCCCAAAAATTGAACAAGCATGAAGTCAACTATGTGACCCATGATCTAGAACTGGCTGCCATAGTGCATGCCTTGAAAATGTGGAGGCATTACCTCCTGGGAAGAAAATTTGTACTTATGACAGATCACCGTGGATTGTGATACCTGTTTGATCAACCAAAGCTGAATGCTAGACAAGCTAGGTGGATGGCCTTCCTTAGCGAGTTTGATTTCGAAATCAAACACATTAAAGGAAAGGAAAATCAGGTGGTCGATGCCCTTAGCATAAGTATGAAAACAATTCACCTAGTAGCGGTGAGCACCTGCGAGACAGATGTCAAGGAAAGAATCAGAAATGCACAAGAAACAGATCCCTTCGTCCGGACCGTGAACATGTACCTATAGCAAGAACCCGCTGGAGTAAAATATGAAGGTTACCAGAAGACCGAAGGAGGTCTACTTACTTACAAAAGCAGATTTTATATCCCAGATTGTGACGACTTGAAGAGGTTCATTATGGATGAACTACATAAAAGACCCTACTCGGGTCATCCAAGATACCAGAAAATGATCACTGCCACCAGGAAACGATTTTATTGGCCTGGATTGAAGAAAGACATAGCCGATTACCTAGCCAAATGCATAGAGTGCCAATAGGTTAAAGCAGAACATCGACACCCAGCAGGATTATTGCAACCTTTACCAATCCTAGAGTGGAAATGGGAAACCATCTCCATGGATTTCATCACTAGATTACCAACCTCAACCAAACAGAATGACACCATTATGGTGGTGGTGGACAAATTGAGCAAGTCTGCTCACTTCATCCCCGTCAATTCGACCTATAAGGCAATCGATATCACCTAGGTATTCATGAAAGAGATATTCAGACTGCATGGTATGCCGAAACAGATCATGTCTGATAGAGACATGAAATTTACTTCCAACTTTTGGAAATCACTGGTGGCTGGTTTAGAGACCAAGTTGTTGTTTAGCACCACCTATCACCCTCAAACCGACAGACAGACAGAAAGAGTGAATCAAATACTAGAATATATGTTAAGGATGCATGTAATGCATAAACCCAAGAAGTGGGAAGACTACCTGCCACTGGTAGAATTCGCCTACAACAACGGCTACCAAGCATCCTTAAAGATGAGTCCCTTCGAAGTCCTCTATGGTAGACCGTGTAACACTCCAGTTAGTTGGAGTAATCCCGTAAACAGGATTTCTTTTGGACCTGACATGTTGAAAGAAATGGAATAGCAGGTGACTCAGATAAAACAAAACCTAAAAGTCGCTCAAAACCGACAGAAAAGTTATGCCGACCAAAAGAGAACTCCAAGAGAGTTCAAGACGGGAGACCATGTATATCTCAGAGTTAGGCCCAGGAAGAGTTCTCTGAAAATGGGAGCTTGTACCAAGTTGGCACCTCGGTATTGTGGACCCTTTGAGGTTCTAGATAGAGTGGGACCTGTAGCCTATAGGCTAGCACTTCCTCCCACAGTAAAAGCACATATTGTTTTCCATGTTTCATTATTGAAGAAATATGTACATGATGTTAATCATATAATTGACTGGTCTGTGATCCAAGTGGAATCGGAGGGAGAATTTCTACCAGAACCTCAGTGCATACTGGACAGAAAGGAAACCCCGCTCTGGAACCGAACCATTGCACAGGTCAAGGTGCAGTGGAGACATTTTGGCCCAAATGAGGCTACGTGGGAAATGGAGGATTCCATGAGACAGGCATATCCGATTTTGTTTACCTCTGTACATGCATGTCATGTTAATAGATAAGAACATAGAGGATGATGTTCCTTTAAGGTGGAGGGAATTGTAACACCATGCTTCCCCCAGTTTGTAAAAATAACTATACTGGCCAAGAACTATGGAAAACTCAAAAATGTGAATGTGTGATGTGAATGGACCTTGTGAAAAAAAAGGTCGATGAATGTGAATAATATTATGAATATATATATATATATATATATATATATATATATTGCAGGACTGTTGAGAGGGGATATGCTGAAAAAGAGACCACGATGGTTGCAGAAAGGTGGTGGAAGGCACATGGAAAGGTGGCATTAACTTCCACCGAAACCAATACCATATTTGGTGTTCACTGGCCCGGAGAACCAAGAGAGGCTCGCTGGCCCGAAATAAATTACTCGCAGGTTGGTAGGTAGATGGATCCTTAGGAATTAATGAGGGATGGGGGAAGTGAACCACCCATCCATAGGAGCCTCGGGCCTAACCACCGCGAGGGAAATCGTGCCACATGCAACCTCGCAAGAGGGAAATGTGTGAGGAATAAGCGCGGAGGGGGCAGATGCAAGGGAAGGAGGAAGAACTCTGGAGATATGCAAAGTGAGTGATAGCAGAGAAGGGGGAGAGTAACCCTCATTCTCGATCACTGGCAAACCGAGACGCAGTCTCGCAGCATCGTGGTCTCATCTCGGGGGTGGCCAGTGGTAAATCCGTTGGGAGTCGTTGAGCCTACGGTTGGGTGGAAACGAGCACACCTCTTAGTAGTTGCATCACCTCTGGTGTTATTTCTGATAAGTGTTATTTGAATTTAATGCCATAATCACATGTTCAGTTTTATATGCTTGTAAATAGTTCTAAATAGAAGTGTTTACCTAACTTTTGATTTGATAGAATGGATGCCTATGTATGCTTACATGCCATATTTGTTTTCTGCACAAATGATTAAGTCTGGGACATGAGTTCGCTCCACCGAGAATCGTCTTATTTTCTTAGTTTCTCGTAATATTCTGGGAAGGCCCCTTGAGAGTACTCTTTTCTGAGAATTACCCCATAAACCTTGTAACCGTATTGAACCTTACCAGAGACACAATTAAGATTAGGGATAATTGCCCGAGAACCATCTGAGGGTTCATGCAATCCAGGTCTGGAACCCTTATGCAAGAAAGAGTAGCTTTCTAAGGTCTCGGGGTCATGGGATCCTGAAGCTTCGAGAGTTTGAACTTTTTGATTCAAGCTCAGAAGGGATAGCGAGTTCAAATATAGAAATAAAATACCCTATCACTTGGTAAATGAATGGTTGGAATCATTTCGAGAATACCCCAAGCCTGTCACATCGACGGATCTAGAGAAGGAGCGCAAGCGTTAACACCTTGCCCTTTCAGCCTTCGCAAATAGCGATGGGATCCTGGACCATAGATCCCAGGGACCCATTGGAGCTCTATAAGCTATCGATCTTAACCATTACTTAGGTGGGAGAGTGAACTTGACTACGTCCCGAAAGTCTTGAAGACATCAGGACCGTCCATGTTGGAGGACAGGTGGCAGAGATCTGACCATTTCACGTATCGGGGATTCGTGAGTTTGGAGGTGGAAGACCAGGCTCTTGGAGTCACAAATTCCTGAGTCACGAGATCGTGATGTGATCTAGGTCGTTGATCAAAGAGGAAGGACAGTCAAGGGATCTGACGTCTCGATACATTGCGTATCGGGGATTCACGAGTTTGGAGGTGGAAGACCAGGCACTTGGAGTCACGAAGTCCCGAGTCGCGATCTCACGATGTGATCTGGGTCGTTGATCAAATAGGATGGATAGTTGTGGGATCTGACGTCTCGATACATCGCATATCGGGGGTTCGTGAGTTTGGAGGTGGAAGACTAAACCCTTGGAATCACGAAGTCCTGAATAGCGAGAAGTAGGAGAAACCATTGAGTCAGGACCTCCTCGCCATATCGCATATCGGGGTCTCGGAGGTTGAGGGGAATCAAATTTGATTGTAGAAGTCCTGAGCTTGCGAGTTGCGAGATCTTTTGCAACACGTGGCACGTCCGCTTGGTGGGACCCACATGGTTGACAGGTGGTGTAACGATAATATGCCTAGAGAGAGGGAGAAGTGGTGACAGGTGGTGGACACGTGTCATTTGAAACGAGAGTCAACATCCTGTTGACTTCTCATACTTCGGGTTCTCGTAAGAAAGGAGCACAAAGGCCCAACAACTCAAGTCGCGAAGTTGCGAGTTTCGAGAAGCCCGGAAGGAGTCAAACCTTCTCTGACTTTCGTGTCTCGGGGTTTTGTAAAAGAAGGGCCCAGAGGTTCAACCTTTCAACTCGCAAACTTGCAAGTTGTGAGCAAGGCTATTAGTTAGCCCTAGCCGGTGGTCACGCGTGGAGAGCACTAATAAGAAGGAGCCATATCATATCGAAATCTCGGGTATCGACGATTGGTGAAGAAAATTCGAGGGTCTTCGACTCACGACTCGTGAGGTCGCGAGTTGTGAAAGGCACTTGAAATTAGGCACGTATGTGGTCCTATCGAGATAGGGACTAAATAAAGGGAGATAGTGCTTTGTCATTAAGCGGTGGGTAGATCTGGACAGCTAGAATATGAGCACCTAGATCTACGGCCAAGGTTTCATTCCAGAGCCCCCTCGCCATTCTACCTTTAATATTGGATGCACTTGTATTGTTGAGTCGTGAAACACAAAAAGGCGCCTGGTTTGTTTGGCCTGTGGTCCTAACCCAGGATCACAGGAAGGTGAACAAGGAAGAACTAGTCTGTGTTAGGCCCCCATAGGACTTTGGGGATTTTGTCCCTTGAGGAAAAGAGAAAATTTTTATTATGTCGTAGTGGGTGTGTTACACAAGTCATTGTCAAAATAGAGAACAAACTCCAAGACTTGACCTCGCAGACCGTAGACGAGATAATGGCACAGGAGGAAAAAATCATCACAGAGGTAGAGGCCGCAAAGGTTGTCACACAAAAATTCATTGTAGAGTGGAAAAACAGGAAATGGGCCTGAGTGGATCAGGATGGGCCACAAGTGAGTGTTGGGGGCCTGTTGGATAGGCAGTTTTGGATGCAATTTTGGGAGAAAAAATGTAAGGATAAGGAAAGTCTGTAGGGGAAAGTGCGCAGGAGAAAGTGTGAAGAAGAAAGTGTGCAGAAGAAAGGGTGCAGAAGGAAGGATAGCGCGCAAGATGAAGATAGCGCATATACAGAAGGATAAATAAAGCAAGCAAGAGAAGAAAATGCAAAGGAAAACAATGTTCATTTACATAAATAGAACAACAACAAAAAAATTGTATAAAGAGGGAAAAGTAGAAGAAAGAAAACAGGCAGTTAACTGAAGTTGGTCATGCCATGCATTGTAATGGGATATTTTGGGATAGATAAGAATAGGGATTTAAGCCCTAGAGTTTGGGTATAAATATGTAATGGGTGGGATGGAAAAGGAGAGTGAGAGAGCTAGTTGGCTAGAGAGAGTTTGTAGAATCTACAGAGGTTGGGATTATGCAAGAATCATGAATGTAATACGTTGATAAGATGAATAAATCCATAGTTGAGAGATAATATTGCATATTTTGTTCTCTATTGGTTTATGTGAATTTATGAATGATGTTGTTATATTTCATAGAGTAGACTTAGTTTATGAATTGATTATGGTGCACTATTCATGAATGATTGCGATAATATATGTGATAATCATGCACATACATAAGCTAGAAGAAAGAACAATGACACAGATATACGCCTCCATTTCCCTTACTCTTATAGAATCATGGTTCCTCCAGTCCCCATAAATACATTGGGTGAGACTTCATCTGCGCAAGCAAGTGATGCCGAAAGGGTCGGTCTATTGTGGATTTGTTGTTCATAGTTAACCAGAACCTTGGGTCATACAACTTGTGCGCAGACCAGAGTAAGCCAACAAAGTAAAAATAGTTGGTGGTCAACCAAAACCACCAAATACAGTGATGAATTAGTTCAAGGTAACCCACATGAAAACCCATGACTTCTCACCTTGTACCTAACAAGGGGGAATATCATTGATGATAGTCAGGATTCAAGTTTCGAAAGCATATCAATCAAAATCATACAAATGGTCTACAATAAAATTAGAGAAGTTCAGTATTGGTTGGAATCCTCTTCAACTCAACATTTGAGAAGATCCAACATAGAATCCAGGCTCCTTTCATTGCTCTTTAATATCAAATTGGGATACACTAGGATGTTTGACACTTAAAGTGTGAAAATTGGTTAGTGTCATCCAAAAGCACAAAATACATGGTATCAATTGGTTAGTAGTCATCCCAAACCACCAAATTTGAAGAGCACTTCAGTGATTCAATGATAGTAGAGTGGTGATACAACATGTTTACCAATTAGAAAAAGCCACCAACTTGTTCTAGCTAAATTACTTGGCAAATGATCAAATTGTCTAGTAATTATGAATTGTTCATATGGTGATTGTTATCCACTTCTATATTTCAACCCTCCTCCAATTCATTTCAAATGAACAATCCAGCATCCAGATTTGACGAGTTTTTAGGCATATTTTTCATTGAAGCTCATATTAGGGATTTCTGAAAGATCCAATATATCATGTTTTTCATTAGTGTTTATTGTTTAGTTGGTATAAACATATAGACTTTTGATTGAGGGGAGGATGGTGTCCTATGGATTACCTTACCAATCACTAAGTATTTATGTCACCTTTGATTGTATTATTCATTTAGGATAATAGTGATTTATCATCAAATTATAACTAACTAAGTTAGTTAGGATTGCATAGCCTAATCACCATGCAAGCTTTTAGGATCTGGAGCAAATATCTTTATGATGTGGTTGTTGATACTGAGAGGGGGGTGAATCAGTATCAATTACAATTTAAAACATTTTTCAACTTATACTTAAACCATTCAACTATATCCAATGAGCAATGAACAATAGTATAAGAGTTACACCAATACACCACAATACACCATGCACAATATATGAGAAATAATCAATAGTTATTGTTCAAGGGAAGTAATGACTTCCAAAGGTAGCTACAGCTTCCAAATGTAAAGGGAGGGATAAACATCCAAGAGGAAGATACAATCCTCCAATATCAAGAGAGAGTTTAACTCTCCATCCTTTCCCCTTCCTTGCACCCAAGAATATATGAGAGATAATAAAACTTTACATTAAATCATCACCATCAACCAATCATCACATAGAACCCGATAATGCTTCCTGAGACTTCTTCAATTTCTGCAATTCTTTAATTCTTGGAGTACTTTGATCCTGTATATAATATTACTCAATGTATTCTTTGAAACTCCTCCAATTTTCACTCCTTGAATCCTCCCCAAAAAGAGGTTATAGAAAGAATGGTAGACTTTATTCAATTCTGGTCTATTCAGGACAGTGAACTTGCATAGCATGCCCCACGCTCAATAATTAACATCTGATTTTGAAATTCACACACAAGAAACTACAGTCTGTACTCTTTCCAATGAAATTTGTCCCACTTCATTTGGATTCTCTATAAATAATTTATGATTGTTTTACCAGGAACACTTGTTTATTGACTAGCTTCAAGACTGGTCACAAACCCTATCTTCCACAGAGTGTATCTCCATAATTATAGTGAATCAAGAGTTGAAATTTTTACCAGGGGTACCTTGATATGTATTATCAATACCATATCGATTTCACCATCTGAATCGTTCTAGAAAAAAATTTATAGCAAAAATGGTAATATGACCTAAAAATAACATACCTTAGAACACATCACCAAAAGACTTCATCCTCCCTTGAAATCCAGCCTTCATTTCTTCTTATTACCTCGGAAATTTGAATTTTATCAAATGAATGTTTATTTATACCATTTATGTCACTTCCTTTTAACATTACGGCCGACCTGACACTTTCTTATTTTGCAACTCTTTTCTTTAATTATCTTCACGGCCTACATGTACTTCCTTCTTCAATTCACTTTGTCATCTTCAAAAATTCATTTCTCCTCAACCATGAGGATCCACGTGACGTGCCACATACCACCGGAAACAACATGATGTATATTATCCATCTATGGGTGTTGTATCTGCATGTGCATTTTCCTTCATGTCCAAATACCTTCATCAATCTTGCGGTCCAAAAACCATGACTAGGGTTGACATCAATGACAACAACCAATCTTCCAACAATCTCCCCCTTTGTCATTGATGGCAACACTCATGCTCCCCCTATCATCATGATCCCAATTTC
>ML782793.1:1202830-1219076 GCA_009831015.1 Picea engelmannii
AGCCTTTCCTCAAGCCTAAGGAGAATTCAAGCAAAGCAGTTGGAGGACAAAGAAGAGGAGGACCCCAGGATCAGGATCAAGGAACGGTGGCCGGTCTCAACATTGATTGTAAGTTGATTCATTTTGAATATAATAAAAGAATACTTTTCCCGTCCCAATGCATGAGTTATATGTGGTTTGTGTAATTTATGCTTAATTTCTAACCCTCAAGTAGAAAAGTAGCATGCATGCGTAGTGTTTTCTCTTTATTGCAGGTGAAMTTTGGAAGGAGCAGCGCAAGTAAGCGGGCAAGGCGCAACGGAGGATCTACACCAAACATCAGTAAAAAGGTTAGTAGTTCCTTTCCATGCATGTATGTGAAAAAGGGGTTTTAAGTTTTGGGTGGTAGGTTAAAAGTGATTTCTTTAAGGTCATAATCTGCATGCAAGTCTGGCCCTAGCTTGCTAGTCCGTAGGGTATTATTTCCCAACAACATCCTGGAATAAATTCAACAGGAATCCATTTTGCAGGGTCACTTGAATGCATTGTGAAGGGAGGAGGAATTGCTTAAAAAACAACTCGAGGAACGCCACAAGCAGGAGGAAATCCTTTGGAAACTGAAATCCATAGTGCAATGGCTCAAGGAAGTGGAAAGGAATACAAAATTATTTCACCACTTAGTGGTACAAAGATGATACATTAATCGTATCACGAAGCATGAAGATGAACAGGGCAACCCAATTATGGACCACGAGGGATTAGAAACTGAGTTGGTAAACTATTATAAAGAGATTTTATCAGAACCTCCCATTGATCGAACCCCAACCATCAATAGAGTAACCCAACACATTCCATCCCTTATTACACCTGAGCAAAATCAAGCCCTAATGAGACCAATTACATTGGAAGAGGTTGATCGGGATATCAAGGAAATTCCCCTAGCAAAGGCACCAGGGCTAGATGGCTTCACAACAGACTTCTTCCACTTTTGTTGGTCGATGATAAGAGAATAGGTATGAAAACTTGTGGAGGATTCCAAGACTTCGGGGCAAGTGATCTCAACCCTCAAGGCAATTTTTATCACTATAATTCCAAAGGAATAATAAGTCACTCATCCGAAGCAATTTCTACCCATTTCACTTTGCAATGTAATCTACAAGATCATCACCAAAGTCATTTCTCTTCGACTCAAACCCATCCACCCTTTCATCATCTTCAAGGAGCATTCGGGCTATGTTGAAGGACACCAAATCATGGACAGTGTCATCTTGGTCCACGAAATGATCCACTCGCTCAAGTCCACTAGTGCCCCAGGTATGCTCATTAAGCTCAATCTATCTAAGGATTTATGTCACCTCAGTTGGAAGTACATGTACTCTCTTGTTTCATCTTTTGGTTTTAGTAGGGACTATATCCTTTGGACAATGAACCTCACTTATTCAACTTTCTTGTCTATCTTGGTTAATGGAGTACCCTCCCAACCTTTTTCTCCTTCCAGAGGTATTCATCAAGGGGACCCTCTATCACCCTTTCTTTTTGTCATCATGGAAGAAGGCTTGGGACTCTATATCACAGCTTCTATAGTGGATGGGTCTCTTCAAGGTCTCCCTTTACATGTCCTACAGCGTGCTACTTCCCATAGTCAATTCATGGATGATACCATGTTTATGAACACTCCTACCACACAACAATCCACCAAGCTCAAATCTATCCTCTCAGACTTTAGTGAAGCCTATAGCACAACCTTCAATTTGGATAAATCCCAACTTTTCTTTTTTAAGACTCCTCCTGTAGTCCAGCGTCGCATCTATCGACTTCTGGGTATACCCAGGAGATCCATTCCATCCAAATACCTTGGCATTCCTTTATTTTATTCCACTACATGTAATATTTCTTGGGATTCCCTTCTCCTCTCCCTTTCCAATCACTTGAACACCTAGACTTTCAGATCCCTAAATCTTGTTTCCATATTGGTTCTCATTAAATCAATCCTACAAGTTATCCCTACCTACCTCTTCTCATCCCTGGAATCCCCGCAAACTATTATTAAAACCATATGAAATATGTAGAGTAACTTCCTCTGGCATGGTCATGATCCAGGAAAAAAATGGGCTCTTGTTAGTTGGGATAAAATTTGCAAGCCAAATTCCATTGGAAGACTTGGCCTAAGGGACCCTGGTCGGCTGAATAGCATAATGGGAGATAAAATATGGTGGTGTTGGCTCAAATATCCAACTGAACTATGGGCTAAGATCTGGAAGAAAAAATATTCCCCACAAATCACTAAGGCACAACTTATTAGATTTAATGATCATATCCAAGGCTCTAATATTTGGAACACAACTTGGCACAATCAGCCTCTCATTCAAAAGCACACATTCTAGGAAATTAGGGATGGTCAGAGTACTATGTTTTGGATGGACTCATGGTAACAGCTACCTCTGTTTCATTCCTTGGATAGCATGCACCCCATCCAAAACCACATGCAATACTTGGATGCCAAAAATTGAGAAAAATACACTTCCTGGAATTTTTCCCCAATAACTTGTTGTCTTTGCTCGCCAAAACGCATCTCTGTGTCCATGAACTTGGTCTCTATGTATTTCCCGTTCCAAAACCCAGCATGTGCATTGTTTCAAAATTCATGCAAAATTGTCGCACCCTTAGGGGGGATAATGCCTCATCTAATGGAGATCCTGGTTGCATGGCCCCCATGTGGCTTGGCGCCAACCTATTTTCCCATGCCCATCAACTAGTCTTTTGGTTCCCACACTCATGGTCATGTGGTATGGTTACGGTGTAGTGTGACCAGGGATGGGGCTAAGCCCTGACCCTTTTTATGCCTGCTCTAGCCAAAGTTCAATTTCAAATACAACTCTTGGACTATAAGGTTAACTACCATTATGCAGACTAGTATCCCAACCTTAGAAAGGACTTTTTCCATGCTCGGAGGTCGTGGGTTTGACTCTGGTGGAGTCCCAAACAAATTTTTAAACCACACAACCAACAACAGGGTGCCACATGTCGACCTCTAGATGGGCCACATGGCACCCTTCCATTCACCTCGTACACTAACACGTGTCAGCACACAATTGGTCCATGTCACCTTACCACATCATCACCTTCCCATTCATCTTTCCACATCAGGCATATGGTCGTACGGTCAGTCAACACGTGGACTATACAGACTGCACAATCAGCATTGTTTTTCCTGTTTGGGAAAACAAACATAACGTGATATCTCTTGCATACAAAATCTGTTTGATCATGTTCAATTTGTGTTGGGATCGTGAGGATGAGATATACGCAATGAATCCATTTTCAGGCAATTTCAAACACCTTTATTTTTTAGCATTTTTTTTATCCCCTGGATCACTCCTCCCCATTGTGAAGATTTTGGACCTCCAAAAGACTACTTTCAGACAATATGAAGATGAGGGTACAGTTCCCTCACCTTTCCAACCTCAATCCATTTATCTTTGCTTGGATTTGTGCCTTTTAGACCAACATGAAGGTACTCCACATTCCCTTGTTTTGAAGTTCTTATCTTTTTGTCAAGGATTGTGTCCTCATGCAATTTTGAAAGATATTCTGGTGAGAATTCATCTATGGAAGGAATCTGAACATGCTCTCCTTGATCATCAATTAAAGGAGGTTCATACAATCTCAAATTCTCAACATTAACAACTACATACATTTTCATATAAGGAGGCAGATCCAAACGGAAGGCATTGTTACCAATCTTTTCAAGAATCTTGAAAGGTCCATATCTAATTGGTTTCAGTTTTTTACCTTCTCCTTTAAGCCTCTCTTTGCTAATGTAAATCCAAATGTCATCTCCAACTTGGAAATTTTGATCAACACGATGCTTATCGTGTCTTGTATTGTACTTGGCTTGGCTCTTTTCCAACTTTTCTTGTACCATCAATAGAAATATCCTTCCCAAAGATAAAATCTAAAGCATATTTTGTAAAATAACCAAAACATGCCTCAAATGGAGATGTTTGGGTCGATGAATGCTTAGCCCAGTTATAAGAATGATGAATGTGGTGTAAGTTCTCATCCCAAAACTTAGGATGTTTGTTGCAATAACCATGAAGAAGGTGTACTATTGTTCTATTCACCACTTTTGTTTGACCATCAGTTTGTGGATAAAATGTTGTGCTCTTTTTCATCTTGGTTTCCATGAGTTTCCATAAGCTTGACCAAAATTTCCCAATAAATCAAGAATCTTGATCAGAAATAATGGATTTGGGAAACCCAAAATATACCCAAACATGATGAAAGAACATTTATGTCATTTGTTCAGCTGCAACTTGCTTCTTACAAGGCAACAAAATACAAATTTTGTTCAAACGGTCAACCACAACATAAAGATAATCATGATTCTTTTTTTTCATAGGTAACCCTCCTACAAATTCCATGGAAATGCTTTCCCAAGGACGAGAAGGAATCGGAAGTGGAGTATACAATCCTAACTTTATGTTGCTAGGTTTACTTGTAGCACATAAAGAACATCCTCTTACATATCTTGAAACACTTTCATTCATTTTAGGCTAGTAGCAATACCTTTTCAAATTAGCCATTGTCTTGCCTACACCAAAGTGGCCAGCAATACAAGAAGAATATGCTTCCCTTATGATGTTGACTCTTTCACCCTATGGAATACATATCTTGCCAAGATGATACAAAAACTTATCATGCACATGGTAATCCAATTCCTCAACTTGGTTATAAGGACACAAAGTTGCATAAACCTATTTAAAATCATCATCTAAAGCATATTGTTCAACATAGCTCTCATGCATGGTAGAATTATGCTTAAGAATAACTGAAGCACTAACAATAGGCCTAGAAATCATATCAGTAACTTTGTTACAAATGTCTTTCTTATACCTGATAACCAAGTGGAATTGTTGTAGGAAACCCATCCATCTGTAGTGCCTTGCTTGTTGTAGCTTTGTTTGTGATTGTAAGCATTGCAATGGTTGATGATCTATGTGAATAATAGTTTTTTTTCCCAACAAATAATGTTTCCATTTTTTCACACTTTGCACCAATGCATACAACTCCTTATCATATGTAGGATAATTAATCACAACACCATTAAAATTTTCAGAATGAAAACAAATGGGCTTACCATATTGCAACAAGATTGCTCCCATTGCATAGTTACTTGCATCTATTTGTATCTCAAATGGCTATCTCAAATCAGGAAGTGAAAGAACTGTAGCTGAACTAATCTTCTCCTTCAATGCATCAAATATTTTTGTTGCTTGCCTCCCCATTGGAAAACTTGCTTGATGCTTTTCACTAGATGTAATGGAGTTGCAATTGAAGAGAAGTTAGCAATAAACTTTCTCCAATATTGGGATGCTCCCAAAAATCTTCTTACCTTTGTTACATTGTTGGGCTTGGGCCAATCCAAAATGAATTTGACCTTGGAAGGATATATTTTCAGTTCTCCTCCTCCAACAATATGTCCCAAGTAAACAAGTGAGGTCTTTCCAAACTCACATTTAGACATCTTTAAAAACAAATTTTATTTCTTCAAGACATCTAAAACTTGCTTTACATTCCTAACATTCTCTTCATGAGATTTGCTAAATATCAAGATGTCATCCAAGTATACAATCACGCAATCATCAAGAAAAGGCCTTAAAACATCATTCATAACTCTCATGAATGTAGCAGGAGCATTACAAAGCCCAAATGGCATAACCATCCATTCAAACAAACCTTGCTTTATTTTGAAAGTTGTCTTCCATGTGTCTTCTTCAGTGATCATAATATGATGATATCCACTTCTCAAATCCAACTGAGTAAAATACTTAGCATATTTCAATTGATCAAGAAAATCATGAATTCTAGGAAGAGGATAATGATTATTTACCGTAATCTTGTTCAATGCTCTGAAATATACACACATGCGCCATGTACCATCTTTCTTTGGTAATAAAACAATTGGTGACCCACATGGTGATGTTCTTGGCATGATAACCTCTTTGTCAAGCAACTCTTGGATTTGTTTTTTAATTTCAGTATTCTCCATGACTGACATCCTGTACATACCAATGTTTGGAAGAGGACAATATTGTTGCAATTGAATCTCATGTTGGATACCTCTTTTAGGAGGCAATCCTTTTGGTTCCTGAAACATCTCATAATATTGGTTAACAACCTCATATAAATCAGATTTTAACTTTGCATCACAACCTTGGAAAGCTTATTTTTCAACATTGTATTTTGGTTTGATCATCAAGAGTTCAAAGTTCTTACTAGCATTGATTAATCTCTTCATTTGTCCAGCATTTACAAGTGACAAATTCAACTTCTTTGTATATGCTCTAACAATGTACTCAACTCCATTTCTAAAAAAATGATATTTTTTCTCATGACGATGAAAGATGGCTCTCCTATCATATAAATATGGGCTTCCCAACACAATACCACAAATATCCAATGGAATAACATCAAGCTCTACCTCATCTATAAATTTTGCAGTGATGGAAAATCTAAGTTTACATCTTCTTGTCACATGCAATTTGGCATTGTCACATATCAATCCTACAGGATATGGTTTAGGATGAGGAGTAGCTTCCAAATGAAATTTATTGACAATGTCTTCAAACATGAGGTTTTCTTGAGATCCAGTATCAAATAAAGTATCTATCTTGGTATGCTTTGAAATAACCCTTATGTGGAAAAGCTTTATTCTTTCTTTTTCATGTTGAGTTTCATTGAGGCTACTACTTGAAGAACTAGTACTGGAAATAGAGTCCTTACCTTGAAAACCCATGGTTGTGATTTTTGTTTCATCACCTGAATCAGATCCTAAATCATGTTGTGTAGTTGCAACAGTCTTTGGTTTGGTTTTGTTGTTGAACTTTTTGGGTCTCATTTCAGGATGAAGTTTCCAACAATGGTCTTCATCATGGCCATCTTTTGAACAGTGTTTACATGAGATTTTTTCTCCCTCTTTCTTGACTGAAGCATTCTTCTTTCCATTTCCTTTGAATTTCCTCTTTCCCTTGTCTCCATTAAAAGAAGGCTTGTTCCTTCCCTCTTGAGGAGAATTCTTCCCTCTTGCTTCCAAATGAGTTGCATGTACACAAACTTCATCTATATTTGTAGGGTTAAACATGAGAATTGTGTATCTCAAATAACTATGCAATCCTCCAATGTATTTGAGTAAAGTTTCTTGAGAATATAAATCTATACCCAAAATCAAATCTCTTCTTCTAAATTATTGAGTACAACTTTGCACACTTTTCCCTTTAGCTTGCCTAAATTTTTGCCAATCCATGATATCTTTATGCATGTATCATAATGGATAAAATTGCCTTTTAATTGAAACAATAAAATCATTCCAAGAGGATAAAAATTTACCAGGTTTCTTCAAGTCCTCTTGAGTTTTGGCTTCCCACCAAATGAGTGTTTCACTTTCCAATATAAGATAAACAAGTTGAATCTTAGTTTAATCATATTGGATTCTTTTTATCCTACAATACACTTCAATTTAACGAATCCAATTATCCAATTTATCAGCATTTACCTCTCCATTGTACATAGGAAATTCAAAGTAAATATCAAGCTTAAGAAAAGGAGTTTGTGAAGGAATTTTACCATGTTCTTTTGGAGAATTTGGAGGTGGTTGTGAAATGGTAGAAGAAGTGGAAGATGGAGGTGAAGGAGGTGGAGTATCACCATTCCCTCCATTTCATTTTGGAGTTTTATCACCACTATCTTCATTACCTCTTGGAGGATTTGAGATTTCACCTTCCAACCTTTCATTCCTTTCTTCAAATAAAACTTTCTCCATTTTTGTCATATCATAAAAGGATTTTTTGAAAGTTTCATCTTCTGAAGTAGGAGTTTCATGACTCTCCTCATGAGCCATACTTGGTGAATTCCTCCTTGAAGATTGAGGTGAATGTATGGTTCTCCTTCTTAAAAGTTGAGAACTTGGCTCTAAAAGTTGACCTTCTCCTCTTGTGAGCTTCAACCTTGTAAGAATCAGAAAAAAAAAACACTTGCAAACAATCAAACCTTCAAAAACATTTTCTCTGATACCAACTTGATCTGAAAATGAAAAAGGTTTGTGCATACAAATTTGCAAGTGAAATATTTATGTGTCTTAGGCAATTGGATCAAGTTGCAAGCACATAAACTTAATGAGTTTTTTCTTACTTAAAATGAACAGCATAAATAGACATAAACATCCATCAAAAGCAAGCACATAACACAACAAAATGGTAAAAGATTTCACCCCTCTCTTGGGATACATCTCTTGGTCCAGCTTCCCATGGATCATTTTCATTATATTCTCAAAGTTTTAAAATAAATGCTTTACAATGCTCAGAATGAAAAATAGATGGTTTCAATGGCTCTAGAATGTCAAAAAACCCCTAGTTGGGCTCTTCCTGCACCTGGTTTGGCCAAAAATTGAGAAAAATACACCTCCTTGAATTTTTTCCAATAACTTGTTGTCTCTGCTCACCAAAATGCACCTTTTTGTCCATGAACCTGGCCTCTATGTGTTTCCCGTGCCAAAACCCAGCACGTGCACCATTCTAAAATTTAGGCAAAATTGTCGCATTGTTAGGGGGGATAACACCTTATTCGACAAAGATCTTGGTCTCATGGCCCCCATATGGCCTAGCACCAACCTATTTTCCCATGCCCACCAACTGGTTTGTTGGTTCCCACACTCATGGTCATGTGGTATGGTTATGGTGTAGTGTGACTAGGGTTGGGGCTAAGCCCCGAACTTTTTTTAGCCCTCTCTAACCAAGGTTCAAGTTCAAATACAAGTTTTGGACTATACGATTAAGAAATTCCATTACTCAGGATGGTATCCCAGACTTTTCAAGGACTTTTCCCGTGCCCATAGGCCATGGGTTCGACTATGGTGGAGCCCCAAACAAACTTTTAAACTACACAACCAACAATGGGGTGCCACATGGCACCCTTTCATTCGCCTCGTACACCAACACAAGTCAGCATGCAATTGGTCCACACCAACCACTTGCTATGTCACCTTACCACATCAGCACCTACCCAGTCAACTTACCATGTTATTTGTACGGTCGTACGGTTAGCTAACACGTGGACTGTACGGACTGCATAGTCATCATTTTTTTGTCTGTTTGGGAAAATGAACAGAATGTGATATCTCTCGCATACGAACTATGTTTGATCCCATTCAAGTTGTGTTGGGATCATGAGGATGTGATCTACACAATGGATCTGTTTTAGAGCAATTTCAATCGCTTCAATTTTTTAGTATTTTTTTTATCCCTTGGATCACTTGCGACCCTCGAGCAAATCTCATCCTCTCAAATTGGAAGCTCAAGTTACATGGAACTCCACCTAGTACTACCCCATCCCAACTCTGTTTCCCATAGCCCCTCCTATTGTCATTGCCCCCCTCCAGGTTTCTTCAAGATTAACTTTGATGGTGCTTCGAAGGGCAATCCTAGCCCTGTGGGATTCGAAGTAGTCCTTCAAGATTGTACAGGACAAATCAGATACATCTTAGCTGGACATCTGGGCTATGACTCCAACAACTCTGCAAACCTATGGGGCCTCAAAAGAGGAATCCAATTAGCTTCCTATCTAAATTTGAATCATCTAATTATTAAAGGGGACTCCAGAGTGA
This sequence comes from Picea engelmannii, assembly GCA_009831015.1. Lineage (NCBI taxonomy): Eukaryota > Viridiplantae > Streptophyta > Pinopsida > Pinales > Pinaceae > Picea > Picea engelmannii. The sequence goes on from ML782793.1 coordinate 1,212,471, forward strand.
TCATCTCGCTTGCCACCAAAATCATAAATGGGATTGATCCTGCGAAAGTCTCCCCAAGTTGGTGCCTTCCTTGTCCTCTTGACACTTTGCACACTCTTATTCATCCTTCTCTCACCCTTATCCCCTCTCATGAGCGACGAGAAGAAAATAAGGTATTTGGTAAACTAGCTAATGAGGGAGTCTCTTCTGAAGAAATGGATAACTTCATAGAGGCTCATCACCACCCGACACCACCATTGTTGACCCAATGCAAGGATATTGCATTCAGTGATTTTCCTCCCTTGGATGGGTTGACAACTGGCACACATGCATCATGGGTAGTTAATAATCCCTACCACCAACCTTCATCTCCATCTCTTTAGTATGAGCAGCATTCAATCGAGGAGGATGGTAGTGCTCTTGTGTAATGCAGAAGTTTTAATGGTTCACACGCAGCAAAATTCGAGGTCTCACAGAGCAGGTACGAGTTTGCTGAGATCTGTCAACTCGATCTTTATGGAACTTTTCACTGTCAACTCGGTTTCTTTTATGGAGGTGTTGATATCAATTCCTGCTGCCAAAATTTCCCTCCCCTTTTCTATTTTCCCAACTTCTTTTGTCCATTTATTTTCCCTCTTCTATACTTACCCAAATTCCCCTTTTCTTTTCTCCCTTCTATTCTCCCTTTCTAGATACTATACTTAGTCCTTTTTTTGAAAACGGTGGGTTCGCGGGTTGGCAGACTTGCAGGTTCTCACTTCCATTCATATTCCCATATCATGAGTCCAACCAACTACTATATCATCCTATACTTAACCATTTTTGCAGTCACAGGTTCTCGGGTTTGCAGGTTCAAGCTTTCATATCCCATGTTTCGTGATATACATTTTTCACCCAAAAGATATGTGATCTACATTTTGACCATCAGACTCCCCGAGTTCCTAAGTATCTCATCTCTCTTATATTGAGTCTAACCAATCACATTCCAACACTTATCCAACTTTAGACCTTTCGTGACCACGGGTTTGCAAGTTCCCGGGTTAGCAAGTTCATAAAATTCCCAAATGTTAATTGCTCTCATTTGTCCCTGCGACCTTCGTGCTTTTCCAAGTATGCATTTAGTATGGCTTAATGCTAATAACTCATCATGCAGGTTCTATAAATTTCATCATTAATAAGCGAAGGGAATGAGGAGATTTCGTATTAAACCACATTAAAGCATGATTTATGAAATATTATATTATCTCTCTCAAGCACTCATTTGAAATATTATCTAGATTAAAAGAACGATCTCATCAACTTATGGAAGCAGTAGCTCGAAAGTAGTTTTGTGAAGATACTTTGAAATTTTTTGGACGTGAGGACTAGAAATTTTAGTGGTCTAGAGTGTATTCTTACTATTCATCCCCTTCTACTGAGAAGGAAGTAATTTGGACGTTCGGAATTGTTCGGGAAGGGTGTGTCCATGAGGTTTTTGACTACAAGGAACTGGTTTCCAGGTGTGTTGAGAAATATATACCAATTCAATAGATTATTCAACTTCAAGACCATTCTCCCATCTCTCTTTCACCTCAAGTGTTCCATAAAATGTTGAAGTTTCCCGAGCCGACACTTACTTTCAAAGGGGAGGATTACAGGGATTTCCTGAAAAAGAATGACAATGACCTAGACCTCTTGCTTGAGTTATTTAAGAATCCCACGACCATCCCTGAAGATATTACCAGGTTGCATGTCAACTCATTCAAAAACCCCTTTCAGTAAATTTCTTGGTTATTTAGCAGAGAGACAAGCCAAGAAAGTATCGCCAGTATTTCTCGTATGATTCTTTATATCCTATATTTTTTTGTCAAAGAGAAAGCCATTTTTTACTGGGGAAAATGAATTTCCATTGAAATCTCTTCTTAATTATCACAATACAAAAATGATAAGAAATTCTTTATGGCCTCTTATTTGGTATTTATGATAGCATATTACTATCAATTTCATAAATTGTCTATCTGCAAAAAGGTGAATTGTGAATTCGAGCCAGTGACCTTTTGGTACCAGGCATTGTGGAGGCACAAAGCTTCCTTGCATTTTTATGAATTTTTCAATGACTTTGTCTCAGTTTTTAAAGCATAGTTGTTTGGAAAATATACCCCCAGAATATCATCATAGGCAAGTAAATTGTTGAACAAAAAGGGGACATTGGAGCAAATGGAAAATTACAATGTGACGCAGGCGCGCCTGCTAGGCATGTCTGCTCACAGGATCTTTCCTCTTTCCTCGGCCCAGAGAACTGAAAGGTTCTTCTATTTCCCTATCAGGAAATTTTCACCCACATCACTCTCTCACGGGATCTCCCCTTCTTCTATCGGGAAATCAATGCTGGTCTTTTACTTTGTGATCGGGATTCCTCCTATCGGGATTTTGACATTTGCAATGTCCAAACAATTTGTTTTACCGATCCCCGATCCTTGATACGCTTCGTTGTTTCCTTAGCCCCTCCTGGCTATGCCTGGTCCACATGACCTCCCCTATATGACCGCAGTCATAACTCCCATCGGGGTTTCGAGCATTCCACTATCAAAATACACATGCCCTCAGGACTCGCGATTCCTCAAATCCCGACGCGCTCTTCTGTTGCCTTAGCCTCCCGGGCTAGGTCTTTAGTCCACGCGACCGTCTCTTATATGACCACAGTCATATTCCCATCGGGGTTTTAGGATTTTCGATGTCAAATATACCCGTCCTCAGGATTCGCGATCCCTCGAATCCCGAGGCACTCTTTGCGTGCTAGCTCCCCTGGCTAGGCTCCTGGCCCATATGACCGTTTCCCCTATGACCGCAGTCTTATCCCTCATCGGGGCTATGGGGTTTCCAATGTTGAAAAACACTTAACCAAGGGATTCCCGATTCCTCGAATCCTGACTCTTCAGTTTGCTGACAGTTGGCCCCACGGTGGCACCTTCCTCCTTGTCGGGGTTTCGGGCTTTGTGATTCCAAAATGCACAAACACCTTGTCACCAGGATCCCCGATATCCCGATGACTCAACCACCAATAAACGACTTCCTTGTCGGGACTTTTCCCGATGGCTCCGATTGTTGCCACTTGTCCACGTCACCGACTCCGTTGTGGCCCCACACTATTTCCTTAGCCTGTCGGGATATCGCGTTTCGTGATTCCAAGTTGTAAGAGGATCCTGTCCTCGGGACCTTCGATACGCCGATCTCCGACTCTCTTCGGATTTTTGACACGCGTCCCAAGTGATGGATGGTTCAGTCCAACCCTCGGGTTTCGTCACTTTACAAAACCATGAACATTCACTTACCTGAACTTCGATGACCACATTCACGATCTATAAGACCACACAACACGTGTCCTCCCTGAGATCCTACGGCTGTGATCCTTTTGTCGTTCCAAGATTCAACAGGTCTCGGATTCTTGTCTTCTGTAGTTCCAAAATGTCGATGGACTCTCGATCCCTGCCACCTGTCCCAACAGATGGATGGCTCTGAACTCGTCGGGGTTTCGAGGCTTCTGATGTCCCGACTCTCACGACCTCAGGAACTCCGATTTCCCGACTCCCGACGCCTTCGATCTCTGCCACGTGTCCAAACTAATGGACGGTTCAGATATTCCCGGGACTTCGGGGTTTCAAATGTCGAAAAACATTCGACCATAGGACTACCGATATTTTGAATCCCAATGGTAAACCTCGTTCATCTCCTGTCTGATCCGACGGCTGACAGGTAACTAATCCACGATCCAATGGCTCACGACCCCTGGAGCTTGAACTTCGAATGCGGTCATAACCTCCTTGCTTATTTGGTAGATCCAACGGCTGACGGGACTTTGCCAATCTTCTCCACAAGATCCTAACCATCTATCTTCCTCTTGGATGTCTTCTACGGGTGAACCCAGTATTCCTCTATGAAAACTGGTCCTCCTGCGCGTAACTTTGCAGCGCCTATTCAAACACTCTACGGCATAGACTCCCTGTGCTTCCCTTCAACGAGCTTGGAATCCTTATCCCTCCTGATATTTCTCACACTTTCAACCTCAAGGAGGGTCCTTGCACGCACTCCTTGCGGCATTTCTCAAACACCTCCAAGTGTTGAGTTCTTTCGACTCTGCGCACACTTGCAGTAGCAATCCTTCAATACTTTGCTCAGATTCACAACTGAGACTCTCCTTAGCCTGCGCACTCCTTGCATGGCTCCTATAACCCAACTTCACTTATGGGTGAATGAGAACAAGATTTAAACTATCTGAGCCTTCTGTCAATGCACTCCTTGCGGACGACTTCAACTGCACTCCTTGTAGGAATCCTTGCTTAGATAGAGAAACAATTGAAACTCATTTCTTCTACTTCCTTTCAGACTTCAATCTCAACACATGAAATCATATACACAGCATAACAACAAATGCGTAACAGGAAGTAAATACTCATGAGCATATCAATTAACACACATACACAGAGAACAAACACAACACCATGAACTTGAATCAATTTCTTCTATTAATCCAATTAACTATACATGGGTGTTTCTACACAGCTCTCTGCTTCCCTTCTCAATGCTCTAAATTCTTCTAACTATTCCTGGATAATGTTACAATGCACAATGAGGGTGTCTATATCCGTTTTCCCTCTTTTCTTCTAAAACTATCTAATCTAGAATTAAAAATCCTATCTACCTGCATTAACTACTATAAATGCCTCCATCTACTTCAGATGAGAGCGGGGTGCTCAAGGTCTGATTACATTATACCAAGGCGCCTTCATTAAATGATCTCATTTATATTTGGCGCATCAACTTCAAGGGAAAATTCAAAAATTTGTGTTGGACGCCTTCCAGTTGTCTTCTGTTTCTGCGCTGGCTCGCTTGACGTGAGGGATGCTCCTGCATCACAATGTTATCAGGATTTTCGGTGCTAAGGAAAATCTTTCTTTTCTTCCATGTCGTATATCTGACATAATGTTTATTACATGGGTGGAAAGGAAATATAATTTTCGGATGCACTTTTTTCATGAGAAACGAAAAAAACAATTCATACCCTTGCCTTGGAAAATTGAGGACTTTTTATTCAGAAATATGAACAAAATTGATGAATTTGAAAACCAATTCCACAATATGAATCTCAAGTATGTTGAAAGGATAAAAGGGTTTGACCCTAACGGAATTTTTGTGGAACATATGTTAGCATTGTGATTTAGAAATTCATTAATCCATATTGTTCTAGGAGAAGAAGAAGATAATAACTTGGACGTTCCTACTCACAATGCAGATGTTGCGCTAAAATATATGCACTAATTTACCAACATTAAATTATCAACCGGGACTCATAAGCTTCAAGGTGCAAGCACAGGAAATGAAGGATTGGAGCCTAGTCTAGCCAAATCAAAAGCCAGCAAGCACACTTCAAAATGAATGAAAGAAGAACTAGAAGTAAAATCAAAGTGCATAAATAAAAGGAAATTTAAACTACACAAAAACCATCTAAAATATTCTTGAATTAAAATGTTCCTATGCTTAGAAACCATTATTCAAATGCATACATCAAACACACCACAATACACTGTGTAAGTATGGTAATATGTAATTTTAATCACAATAGCATTTGAATATGCACTAATTATTCTTTAACATTCCTTCTTTCTTTATAAATCATATATTGATAAAGTATATATCAACGGAGACTTAATTCAGTGCTTCAAATTCTCTCATGATTTAAATAACAATAATATGATTTTGAAATAGATTACATTACCATCCTTACATATTTACTAAAATACATAAAGTGAATTTTGTGTGCATTGTAAACATGACAAAACTCCCAATTTGGTCGTTGATAGATCTCTCATGTGACTGTGTGTGATCCTCACGATAAATGCATGGAACTATGAGGATTGAGTGAGTTTAGATGATGAAAGGAATCAATGTGAAGACATGAAAGAGATCTGGAAACTCATCAAATATTTTGTTAAGTAACAAAGTGTAAAACAGCATGGAGGAAAACATATATGACTGAACATAAAATGATGGTGAGTATAAACAGTCTAAAACACGCTGATAATATATATAATACAATAGACAGTGCACCAAATCTGTGTTTGAAGATGATTTCAAGAATTGCACATAACAACAAACATTATGACAAATGAAAATATGACTTGTGGGGTTTATATACACAAATAAAGAGTTGAATAAATCAGAGCCTTTAATTACCTAAATCATGATAAAGAACAGAACTAAAATGCTTTGAAAGGAATCCAAACAATCAAACTAGAAATAAATTGTAATAAAAACTACATTCCCACTGCAAAATTCTAATTAAAACCAAAATAGAAAGAGGCTACACTTCCCGGTCGATGGGGCCCTTGTCACCTAGTTGGTGAGCCTTGGCTACGCTATCTCAGATGATAGAAAGGAACATGATCTATTGAATTTAGACTCCTATTAACATCAATAATCTCTATTACAATAGCAAGTCTTCTTCTTCATACATAAATTATGGATACCTTCAACAAAGTAATTGTTGATACTAAGAGGGTGGTGAATCGGTATCAAGTACAATTTAAAACTTTTTTCAACTTATACTTAAACCATTCAATTATATCCAATGAGCAATGAACAATAGTATAA
>ML782793.1:1219176-1230274 GCA_009831015.1 Picea engelmannii
GATACGCTTCGTTGTTTCCTTAGCCCCTCCTGGCTATGCCTGGTCCACATGACCTCCCCTATATGACCGCAGTCATAACTCCCATCGGGGTTTCGAGCATTCCACTATCAAAATACACATGCCCTCAGGACTCGCGATTCCTCGAATCCCGACGCGCTCTTATGTTGCCTTAGCCTCCCGGGCTAGGTCTTTAGTCCACACGACCGTCTCTTATATGACCACAGTCATATTCCTATCGGGGTTTCAGGATTTTCGATGTCAAATATACCCGTCCTCAGGATTCGCGATCCCTCAAATCCCGACGCACTCTTTGCGTGCTAGCTCCCCTGGCTAGGCTCCTGGCCCATATGACCGTTTCCCCTGTGACCGCAGTCTTATCCCTCGTCGGGGCTATGGGGTTTCCAATGTTGAAAAACACTTAACCAAGGGATTCCCGATTCCTCGAATCCTGACTCTTCAGTTTGCTGACAGTTGGCCCCACGGTGGCACCTTCCTCCTTGTCGGGGTTTCGGGCTTCGTGATTCCAAAATGCACAAACACCTTGTCACCAGGATCCCCGATATCCCGATGACTCAACCACCAATAAACGACTTCCTTGTCGGGACTTTTCCCGATGGCTCCGATTGTTGCCACTTGTCCACGTCACCGACTCCGTTGTGGCCCCACACTATTTCCTTAGCCTGTCGGGATATCGCGTTTCGTGATTCCAAGTTGTAAGAGGATCCTGTCCTCGGGACCTTCGATATGCCGATCCCCGACTCTCTTCGGATTTTTGACACGCGTCCCAAGTGATGGATGGTTCAGTTCAACCCTCGGGTTTCGTCACTTTACAAAACCATGAACATTCACTTACCTGAACTTCGATGACCACATTCACGATCTATAAGACCACACAACACGTGTCCTCCCTGAGATCCTACGACTGTGATCCTTTCGTCGTTCCAAGATTCAACAGGTCTCGGATTCTTGTCTTCTGTAGTTCCAAAATGTCGATGGACTCTCGGTCCCTACCACCTGTCCCAACAGATGGATGGCTCTGAACTCGTCGGGGTTTCGAGGCTTCTGATGTCCCGACTCTCACGACCTCAGGAACTCCGATTTCCTGACTCCCGACGCCTTCGATCTCCACCACGTGTCCAAACTAATGGACGGTTCAGATATTCCTGGGACTTCGGGGTTTCAAATGTCGAAAAACATTCGACCATAGGACTACCGATCTTTTGAATCCCAATGGTAAACCTCGTTCATCTCCTGTCTGATCCGACGGCTGACAGGTAACTAATCCACGATCCAATGGCTCACGACCCCTGGAGCTTGAACTTCGAATGCGTTCATAACCTCCTTGCTTCTTTGGTAGATCCAACGGCTGACGGGACTTTTCCAATCTTCTCCACAATATCCTAACCGTCTATCTTCCTCTTGGATGTCTTCTACGGGTGAACACAGTATTCCTCTATGAAAACTGGTCCTCCTGCGCGTAACTTTGCAGCGCCTATTCAAACACTCTACGGCACAGACTCCCTGTGCTTCCCTTCGACGAGCTTGGAATCCTTATCCCTCCTGATATTTCTCACACTTTCAACCTCAAGGAGGGTCCTTGCATGCACTCCTTGCGGCATTTCTCAAACACCTCCAAGTGTTGAGTTCTTTCGACTCTGCGCACACTTGCAGTAGAAATCCTTCAATACTTTGCTCAGATTCACAACTGAGACTCTCCTTAGCCTGCGCACTCCTTGCATGGCTCCTATAACCCAACTTCACTTATGGGTGAATGAGAACAAGAGTTAAACTATCTGAGCCTTCTGTCAATGCACTCCTTGCAGACGACTTCAACTGCACTCCTTGTAGGAATCCTTGCTTAGATAGAGAAACAATTGAAACTCATTTCTTCTACTTCCTTTCAGACTTCAATCTCAACACATGAAATCATATACACAACATAACAAAAAATGCATAACAGGAAGTAAATACTCATGAGCATATCAATTAACACACATACACAGAGAACAAACACAACACCATGAACTTGAATCAATTTCTTCTATTAATCCAATTAACTATACATGGGTGTTTCTACACAGCTCTCTGCTTCCCTTCTCAATGCTCTAAATTCTTCTAACTATTCCTGGATAATGTTACAATGCACAATGAGGGTGTCTATATCCGTTTTCCCTCTTTTCTTCTAAAACTATCTAATCTAGAATTAAAAATCCTATCTACCTGCATTAACTACTATAAATGCCTCCATCTACTTCAGATGAGAGCGGGGTGCTCAAGGTCTGATTACATTATACCAAGGCGCCTTCATTAAATGATCTCATTTATATTTGGCGCATCAACTTCAAGGGAAAATTCAAAAATTTGTGTTGGACGCCTTCCAGTTGTCTTCTGTTTCTGCGCTGGCTCGCTTGACGTGAGGGATGCTCCTGCATCACAATGTTATCAGGATTTTCGGTGCTAAGGAAAATCTTTCTTTTCTTCCATGTCGTATATCTGACATAATGTTTATTACATGGGTGGAAAGGAAATATAATTTTCGGATGCACTTTTTTCATGAGAAACGAAAAAAACAATTCATACCCTTGCCTTGGAAAATTGAGGACTTTTTATTCAGAAATATGAACAAAATTGATGAATTTGAAAACCAATTCCACAATATGAATCTCAAGTATGTTGAAAGGATAAAAGGGTTTGACCCTAACGGAATTTTTGTGGAACATATGTTAGCATTGTGATTTAGAAATTCATTAATCCATATTGTTCTAGGAGAAGAAGAAGATAATAACTTGGACGTTCCTACTCACAATGCAGATGTTGCGCTAAAATATATGCACTAATTTACCAACATTAAATTATCAACCGGGACTCATAAGCTTCAAGGTGCAAGCACAGGAAATGAAGGATTGGAGCCTAGTCTAGCCAAATCAAAAGCCAGCAAGCACACTTCAAAATGAATGAAAGAAGAACTAGAAGTAAAATCAAAGTGCATAAATAAAAGGAAATTTAAACTACACAAAAACCATCTAAAATATTCTTGAATTAAAATGTTCCTATGCTTAGAAACCATTATTCAAATGCATACATCAAACACACCACAATACACTGTGTAAGTATGGTAATATGTAATTTTAATCACAATAGCATTTGAATATGCACTAATTATTCTTTAACATTCCTTCTTTCTTTATAAATCATATATTGATAAAGTATATATCAACGGAGACTTAATTCAGTGCTTCAAATTCTCTCATGATTTAAATAACAATAATATGATTTTGAAATAGATTACATTACCATCCTTACATATTTACTAAAATACATAAAGTGAATTTTGTGTGCATTGTAAACATGACAAAACTCCCAATTTGGTCGTTGATAGATCTCTCATGTGACTGTGTGTGATCCTCACGATAAATGCATGGAACTATGAGGATTGAGTGAGTTTAGATGATGAAAGGAATCAATGTGAAGACATGAAAGAGATCTGGAAACTCATCAAATATTTTGTTAAGTAACAAAGTGTAAAACAGCATGGAGGAAAACATATATGACTGAACATAAAATGATGGTGAGTATAAACAGTCTAAAACACGCTGATAATATATATAATACAATAGACAGTGCACCAAATCTGTGTTTGAAGATGATTTCAAGAATTGCACATAACAACAAACATTATGACAAATGAAAATATGACTTGTGGGGTTTATATACACAAATAAAGAGTTGAATAAATCAGAGCCTTTAATTACCTAAATCATGATAAAGAACAGAACTAAAATGCTTTGAAAGGAATCCAAACAATCAAACTAGAAATAAATTGTAATAAAAACTACATTCCCACTGCAAAATTCTAATTAAAACCAAAATAGAAAGAGGCTACACTTCCCGGTCGATGGGGCCCTTGTCACCTAGTTGGTGAGCCTTGGCTACGCTATCTCAGATGATAGAAAGGAACATGATCTATTGAATTTAGACTCCTATTAACATCAATAATCTCTATTACAATAGCAAGTCTTCTTCTTCATACATAAATTATGGATACCTTCAACAAAGTAATTGTTGATACTAAGAGGGTGGTGAATCGGTATCAAGTACAATTTAAAACTTTTTTCAACTTATACTTAAACCATTCAATTATATCCAATGAGCAATGAACAATAGTATAATATTTACACCAATACACCACAATACACCATGCACAATATATGAGAAATAATCAATAGTTATTGTTCAAGGGAAGTAATGACTTCCAAAGGTAGCTACGGCTTCCAAATGTAAAGGGAGGGATAAACCTACAAGAGGAAGATACAATCCTCCAATATCAAGAGAGACTTGAACTCTCCATCCTTGCCCATTCCTTCCACCCAAGAATATACGAGAGATAATAAAACTTCACATTAAATCATCACCATCAACCAATCATCACATAGAAACTGATAATGCTTCCTGAGACTTCTTCAATTTCTTCAATTCTTCAATTATTGGCGTACTCTGATCCTATAGATAACATTACTCAATGTATTCTCTAAAACTTCTCGAAGTTTCACTCCTTGAATCCTCCCCAAAAAAAGTTATAGAAAGAATGGTAGACTTTATTCAATTCTTCTCTATTCAGAAGAGTGAACTTGCACAGAATGCCCCACGCTCAATATTTAACATCTGATTATGAAAATCACAAAAAAGAAACTACAGTCCATACTCTTTCCAATGCAATTTTTCCCACGTTATTTGGATTCTCTATGAATAAGTTATGACTTGTTTACCTGAAACACATGTATATTGACTAGCTTCAGGACTGGTCACAAACAATATCTTCCACAGAGTGTATCTCCATAATTATAGCGAATAAAGAGCTTAAATTTTTACCACAGGTACCTTGATATGTCTTCTTAATACCATATCAATTTCACCATCTGAATCATTCTAGAAAAAACGTTATAGCAAAAATGGTAAGATAACCTGAAAATAACATACCTTAGAACACATCACCAAAAGACTTCATCCTCCCTTGAAATCCAGCCTTCTTTACTTCTAATTTCCTCGTAAATTCGACTCATGTATCAAATGAATGTATAATGATATTTATTTATACCAATTATGTCACTTCCTTTTAACATTAGGGCCGACCTGACACTTTTTTATTTTGTAATTATTTTCTTTAATTATCTTTAGGGCCTACATGTACTTCCTTCTTCAATTCACTTTGTCATCTTCAAAAAATCATTTCTCCTCAACCATGAGGATCCACTTGACGTGCCACATACCACCGGAAACAATATGATGTATATTATCCATCTATGGGTGATGTATATGCATGTGCATTGTCCTTCATGTCCAAATACCTTCATCAATCTTGCAGTCCAAAACCCATGACTAGGGTTGACATCAATGACAACAACCAATATTCCAACAGTAATAATTCTCCCTCCTCAACCCTATGAGGCTCTATTTATACATAAAAATCCAAGGAGAAAGGATAGAACCGAATCCCCCAAACTCAGATTTTGGTTAAAACCAATTTTACAAATTTTGGAATGAAATCACAAAAATCTGTGTTTTTCATCAATTTGGGCATATTCGAGTTAAAACTCCAAAAATAACTCTTAATCCATTTCAAATTTTGAAAAACTACCCAAGGTTTACTCAATTTTCCACCTTCTAGACAAAACCCATATCGTCGAATATTTGGATCTGATATCGTCTACACAGAAATCGAGGAGCAAGTTGGCAATTTGCGATTTTTGCTAATTTTTGCAAATTTTTGCATAATCATTCCCACTGAGCTGGAGGTCCACATGTGCTAGCTGGGTGAATTCTAACACACTCTTTAGCATTTCAACATTGTTCTGGACAAAACCCATGTTCCTAATTTCCTTCTAGAAGTGCGCCAATATTACAAGCTACAATATCAGGTACGGGAATAGCTATACTAGTGCGGAATGTTGAACCTCAGTAATGGTACAGGAATGTTGATTATGAAAATCACACGTTATCAACCATCATTAATAAAACATGATACAGTAATATTTTAATCACTAAAATTATGGAAAAAACTATGTATTAACCGCAACGCGGATGACAATGGATATTGGAGGTTTATGGTGCATTTGCACATACATTATTGGCGAAATGTGAGAAAAAGGTATAATGATGAATGTATTTATATGGCAGAAAATATGAAAAAACTAGAGCCCAACACACCCCCAAACCCAAGGATTTGCATGTCCTCATGCAAACAAGGTGAAGAACTTATGATACTCTGCTTATATATTTATGTGACTTTGTTCTTTTTGTGTAGGTGTTGGCTCTTGTGGAGCGACACTCTAGAAATTGATTATATTGTCACAGATTGATTTAAAACAGAGAAACAAAATTATCATAAAAATGGAGGACACACAAAGGATGGGTTATCGCAAGGTGATAGTGAATGGTATGAGTGTGGAGAATGTGAAATGATGGGGATGGTGGTTGTATGAACTTGGACACCTTTATACTATCTATCTTATATTCATTCTAAGACCAAGATTTGTGTGTGGTTCTTTGCTTGAATAGGAAACCATGAATTCATCCTCTTATTCAGAACATTTAGGTGAACTAGGAATGATTTATGATGTACAAGGAGAAGACACTAAAGATGTTGTTTTATGTTTGTATTTGTATACCACATATTTCCTTTTAATTGCTTGGTCTTATGATCATAATATAATTTTCATTATAATTGGTGGAGTGAAAATGGAAGGTTTGGTGAGTAGTTGTGATGGTACTTTCTAAGTGGTAGTGGAGTGTGGAGTAGGTGATAGTGGTTATGCATCATGTTTTCCAAATTCTTAGTAAATTAAATAGATGTATACATGTTTTACCTCAAGTTACCCATTCTTTGAATTCTAATGCATGTTGAAGTGGAAGTTAGGCAGAACTGGATGAAAGATCTATGGAAACATGATGTAGACCACTGAAAGTTGAAGATGAGGTAGAGCAAGGTTGAGAACTGTTGAAGAGAACGGAAGTTGATTTTCTAGATCTAGAAAACAAAATTGGCTAAGATTAACTAAAGATGTTGGAGATGCTGAAGAGATACTCTAAAGATATAGAATGGATCTAGATATCTCCCCAAAACCCAAGAGTTTGCATGTCCTCATGCAAACTGATTAAGACTGAGCGGCATACGGCTATAAGAAAATAATTGCTTCCAACTTTTGTTGATACCAATCCGAGAGTTGCTAAGAACAGAAATATGAGAGCTACTAATGAATTGTGGGCACAAAGTCCATGATTGTTAAGCCTGACCACATAGAGAGAAAATCATAAGATCGTATAATAAAATGATCATAACATGAAGTACATCCATTATCACATTTTGACAATTTATATTTGAACAATTTTATAATATCACTTACGAATATTCCCCCTATATGACTAACTGGGATAATTCAAGCATAACCCACAAAAAAAATGTATAAACATCTTTTTCGTTCTATAGCAAATGTTTCTATTTCCTTGATTAAACAAAATTCATCAAAAGATTAGCAATACTTATGTTCAGAAAGCCCTGTATAAATTAGAGTAGGAATTTTGTTCTTTTCCTTTATGAAGGAAAATAAAAGAGTATTAGCAGTCTCAACAAATGAAAACCCCATAGGAAGCCAATCAACCTTTTTCAATCTGAAAATATTTACAGTCATTCAAGTAATAAAGATCAATTTCACAGATGAGTATATTAAGCTTATAAGACCATGGTCTCACTCTTAAGATAGTACATCTTAGATATAGTATGAATTGGATGATAGGGTCTTAAGGCCAACTTAGGGTTATTCTCAAATGGCGAATAAATTCATTTTATTTAACCTTTAGTTTAACCCTGCATGCTTCTTCTTAATGATTTACACAAGTATATCGTTCATACAAAAAAATATAGATTAGGCATATCAAAATCAGAACCCATTGCCAGCAAGACTGTTAAGTACTTCGATGGGGTAATTTTGACATCTAAGAAATATCCTCCCCAGAAAGAATGCCCCATTTCCCATGAGCATGTTCAGTACCCTAATGGGTTTTTCTAGTCATACAACAGGACGGTACCCGCTTCTAGTAGACCTGTTCAGTATCCCGATGGGTTAGCCTCTTACACCCATTTTCCACCATAGGCTCTTGTCCCAAAATTCACCCTTAAGATAAAATTTCATAGGTTGATTTTGCATGGGTGAATGGAGGAACATCTCTGAAAACATTTTTATGGGATGGGATGGTATTATGTTGGAATATATTCTACAGATTGCCCATAAAATATTGCTCGCATGAAAAATAGACTTATGTATTTAGATCATTCCAAAGAGACATACCATGGTTAAACTTACTTAATGTGCAGTGGATGAGGCCATGAGAGAATGACCTAAATGTGCCTCTAGTCCCCAGGTTCATCTTCTCCATATAATTATGGTAGTGTTCCCATGGGTAGAAACATCATGCACTCTCATGTTACTCTTTAATAAGGATGCTCTAATGACCAAATTTGAGATTAGATTAGGTTGTACTAGCTACCTATGGGCCACATAATATGGACTTTTAACTTTATGTAATCCCATAGTATAATCAAAGACAAGGCTATGAGTTACTGCTATAATAAACGATCTGAAATTTTGTTATAAAGAAGGGAAAAGAAATATCTAAAAGTACTGAAAATGATTGGTTATGTCAATATGTCTTGGGTTTGATAATTAAACTTCTTTCTTTTTAGTTTTTCATTATTAATAATTTCCTAAACTATAAATTTCTTCAAGGAAAACAATTCAGAAAAATAATAGAGCAAAACTAATAAAGGTTAGAGAACATTCTTAAAAGAAAAACAAATTTTAAGGAAGTAGTAGAAAAAAGATATTCAATTGTTCCAAAAATATTTTAGGTAACAAGGTATTAGAATAAAGGATAGTGTTAATGAAACAAAAGAACCAAAAGAAATGCAATTACTTCCCTGAATAAGTCATGTAGATGTTCTCCCAATCCAACCGAAAAGAGGATACCTGCATAATTCCAACAAATCATCATAGCCTCATTTATTTATAAAAATTTGAAAAATATCTATCAGCTGAAAACATATTAAAACCGATGTTGCACCAAACTATATACAACATTTATTCACATATTGTTTATCCTACCTTACATAAAAAAAAAGGAACCCTTTTCAAGTATACGCGTACTTCCAATGAAACCATGTGTGTAACATGATTACAAATAGACTCACATTCAAGTTTGAACAATATACTTTAATAAATACCAGAACATGAGGAACCAATTGTTTTGAATGATATGACGTGAAGATTTGTTGAAGAAAAGAGTGGCATTGTTTCAATCCGATGGTCACATGGAACCAATGTTCAATATAGTCATGATATTCTTGGTTCACTTCCTCATTTGTACCACTTTGTATGTCCTCCTTTGCAATGCCATATAGATATTCTTGATCGACTTCTTGAATGCATTAAGGATCTGAAAAGGAGCATGGTGGAAATTATTTGGTCTCAGGTTCTATTGTATGTTCTCCATTGTATGAAGTCCATGGTTGTACAATATCCTCTATAAATTGGTGAGGATGATCAAGGGGAACTTCTAGATGTGTCTCATGGAACTTTTGGTTGTCTATCACTTCCTGGAGTTAAGGTATGTTCTTGACTGTTGTCAAGATTTTCTCTTCCTGAGATGCAGAGATCCCAGCTACTGCTAGGATTTGAGAAAGTTTTTGGAGTAACATTTCTTCCTTTTCTAAATGAACTCTCGAGAATCCTTGAATACTTATTTGTTGGTTTCCAATCCCTGTCTTGCACATGGATTAGTGTATATAGGTTCTTACAGCACCCAAAAGGAATAATTAGAAGAAAAAATGAAATCTAGTATGGATGAAATTAACCTAATTGTAAAATTGAAAAACACACCACACTTGCATGAAAAGAAACTCACTTGTGTTTTAGGATTAATCCGTAAGTGCGAACACAAACCGATCTCCCTAGATCCACCTGGATCTAGAACAAAGCAGGACAGAATAATACTCTTTCCCTAGATTTAGACTATTGAATGAACTAGGAGGCAAGAATCATGAACATACCTTGTGATCACTTCCTTTGATCTTTGTTGTTCCAGCTTCGCTCCAATGCTCTTATACTGTCAAGATCACAACAATACAAACCAATCGAAGTGAAGATGATTCAACATATTCAATAATCAACCTAAGTATATGATCAAGGAGTTATACAATAAAGTGACATTAGCTTTATGGGAAAGAGACATATTACGGTATTATATTGATAGAAAGAAATGATTACAACCTGAGCCTTGATGTTGCAAACCTCCTTTCGATGGCCCTTGGATCTGACACACACACTTGCTCCGTTGTATGAAGAATATCAACCACTTTTGATAACCTTGCTGGAGTTCTTGGCTGTTGTAGCATCAGTCCTTCACACAGTCTTTCACTAATTCTCCAATAAATCTCTTGCTAGTTTGATTCTAACCTTTTCCATGAGAATCCTCTTATTTTATAGGAGAAATGAATTAGTTACTTGGATAGGAATGATCCCAAAATATCAGGAAAGCCAGTACTTAGATAACCATTCGAATTCCATCTCATCCTTCTAGAATATTCCCTTCTAGAAGCTTCGAGAATTCATCCCTTTTCCCTTCTTTAGAAAGTGTGTGCACCCTAGTAGTTAGACACAGTGCGAACTTCTCGCACCCTAGCTTAAGGCATCCTGTGAGAATCATGCATTCTCGCAGGCAAATGTATTAGCAGCCTGCGAACCTTCCTCAAAACTGTGATTTCTGGAAAGAGACAAAGGTAACTTTTCTCAGGAGAAAGTTCTAATGAGGAACCTGAATATACCATTATCAATACATCATCATGATGACCAAACTTATGGATAACAAAATGCCCCCCAAAGTATGAGGTTGTAACTAGTGACAACCTATATACTTTGTAAGTTGCATGTGTGTGTCGAGAACCAGGAGCACATCTAATCGGAAACCTGCGAACAACCAAGCATATGCAGAAAATCATATATATCAATTCTGAGGTAGGCATTCCCATACTCAAATCACAGACTGATGA
>ML782793.1:1274725-1290928 GCA_009831015.1 Picea engelmannii
AACATTAAATTATCAACCCGGGCTCGTAAGCTTTGAGGTGTAGGCACAGGAAATGCAGGATTGGAGCCTAGTCTATCCTAATCTAAATCCAGCAAGCACACTTCAAAATGAATGAAAGAAGAACTAGAAGTAAAATCAAAGTGAAGAAATAAAAGGGAATTTAAACTACAAGAAAACCATCTAAAAGGTTCTTGAATTAAAATGCTCCTATGCTCAGGAACCATTCTTCAAATGCATACATCAAACACACCACAATACACTGTGTAAGTATGGTAATATGTAATTTTAATCACAATAGCATTTGAATATGCATTAATTATCCTTTAGCATTCCTCCTTTCTTTATAAATCATATATTGATCAAGTATATATCAAAGAAGACTTAATCCAGTGCTTGAAATTATCTCATGATTGAAATCACAATAATATAATTTTGAAATAGATTACATTACCATCCTTACATATTTACTAAAATACATAAAGTGAATTTTATGTGCATTGTAAACATGACAAAACTCCCAATTTGGCTGTTGATATATCTCTTATGTGATTGTGTGTGATCCTCACGATCAATGCATGGAACTATGTGGATTGAGTGTGTTTAGATGATGAAAGGAATCAATGTGAAGACATGAAAGAGATCTGGAAACTCATCAAATATTTTCTTAAGTAACAGAGTGTAAACCAACATTGAGGAAAACATATATGACTGAACATAAAATGATGGTGAGTATAAATAGTCTAAAACACAGTGATAATATATATAATATAATAGACGGTGCGCCAAATCTGTGTTTGAAGACTATTTCAAGAACTGCACATAACAACAAACATTATGACAAATGAAAATATGACTTGTGGGATTTATATACACAAATAAAGAGTTGAATATATCTGAGCCTTTAATTACCTAAATCATGATAAAGAACATAATTAAAATGCTTTGAAAGGAATCCAAACAATCAATCTAAAATAAATTGTAATAAAAACTACATTCCCGTTGCAAAATTCTAATTAAAACAAAAATAGAAAGAGGCTACACTTCCTAGTCAGTGGGCCCTTGTAGTCTAGTTGGTGAGCCTTGGCTACACTATCTCAGATGATAGAATGGAACATGTTTTGTTGAATTTAGACTCCTATTAACATCAATAATCTCTATTACAATATCAAGTCTTCTTCTTCATACATAAATTATGGATACCTTCAACAAAGTAATAATTCTCCCTCCTCAACCCTATGAGGCTCTATTTATACATGAAATCGAAGGAGAAAGGATAGAACCAAATCCCACAAACTCAGATTTTGGTTAAAACCAATTTTACAAATTTTGGAATGAAATCACAAAAATCTGGGTTTTTCATCAATTTGGGCAAATTTGAGTTAACACTCCAAACTTAACTCTTAATCCATTTCAAATTTTGAAAAATTGCTCGTGTGTTACACAATTTTCCAGCTTCTAGACAAAACCCATATTGTTTTATATTTGGATCTGATACTGTCTACATGGAAATCGAGGCGCAATTTGGCAATTTGAGATTTTTGCTATTTTTTGCAGAATCATTCCTCCTGAGCTGGAGGTCCACATGTGCAAGCTGGGTGAATTCTGACAAACATGTCCGCATGTCAATGTTGTTCTAGACAAAACCCATCTTCTTAATTTTCTTCTAGAAGTGAACCAATATTACAAGCTACAATATCAAGTACGGGAATAGTTATACTGGTAGAGAATGTTGAACCACAGTAATGGTATGGGAATGTTGATCATGCAAATCACATTTTATCAACCGTCATTAGTAAAAATGATATAATCGTATTTTAATCACTAAATTTATGGAAAAAACTATGTATTAACCACATCGCGAATGGCAATGGATATTGGAGGTTTATGGTGCATTTGCACATACATTATTAGTGAAATGTGAGAAAAAGGTATAATGATGAATGTATTTGTATGGCAGAAAATATGACAAAATTGGATCCCAACACACCCCCAAACCCAAGGATTTGCATGTCCTCATTCAAACAAGGTGAAGAACTTATGATACTCTGCTTATATATTTATGTGACTTTGTTCTTTTTGTGTAGGTGTTGGCTCTTGTGGAGCAACACTCTAGAAATTGATTATACTGACACAGATTGATTTAAACCAGAGAAACAAAATTATCATGAAAATGGAGGACACACAAAGGATGGGTTATCGCAGGGTGATAGTGAATGGTCTGAGTGTGGAGAATGTGAAATGATGGGGATGGTGGTCCTATGAACTTGGACACCTTTATACTTTGTATCTTATATTCATTCTAAGACAAAGATTTTCATGTGGTTCTTTGCTTGAATAGGCAACCATGAATTCATCCTCTTATTCAGAACATTCAGATGAACTAGGAATGATTTATGATGTACAAGGAGAAGACACTAAAGATATTGTTTTATGTTTGTATTTGTATACCACATATTTCCTTTTCATTGCTTGGTCTTATGATCATAGTATAATTTTCATTATAATTAGTGGAGTGAAAATGGAAGGTTTAGTGAGTAGTCGTGATGCTACTTTCTAAGTGGTAGTGGAGTGTGGAGTAGGTGATAGTGGTTATGCATCATGTTTTCCAAATTCTTAGTAAATTAAATAGATCTATACATGTTTGACCTAAAGTTACCCATTCTTTGAATTCTAATGCACGTTGAAGTGGAGGCTAGGAAGAACCGGATGAAAGATCTATAGAAACATGATGTGGACCGTTGAAAGTTGGATATGAGGTAGAGAAAGGTTGAGAATTGTTGAAGAGAACGGAATTTGATTTGCTAGATACCGAAAAAAATTGGCTAAAATGAACTAAAGATGTTGGAGATGTTGGAGATGTTGGAGATGTTGAAGAGAGACTCTGAATATATAGAATGGATCCCCCAAACCCAAGAGTTTGCATGTCCTCATGCAAACTGCATAAGACTGAGCGACATGCAGCTATAAGAAAATAATTGTTTCCAACTTTTGTTGATGCCAATCCAAGAGTTGCTAAGAACAGAAATATAGGAGTTGCTAATGAATTGTAGGCACAAAGTCCATGATTGTTAATCCAGACCACACAGAGAGAAAATCATAAGATCGTATAATAAAATGATCATAATATGAAGTACATCCATTATCACATTTTGACAATTTATATTTGAACAATTTTAGAAGATCGCTTATGAATATTCCCACTATATGATTGATTGAGATAATTCAACCATAACCCAAAAAAAAATGTATAATCAGCTTTTTCATTCTATAGCAAATGTTTCTATTTCCTTGATTAAACAAAATTCATCAAAATATTAGCAATACTTATGTTCAAAGAGCCATGTCTAAATTAGAGTACAAATTTTGTTCTTTTCCTTTATGAAGGAAAATAAAAGAGTATTAGCAGTCTCAACAAATGAAAACCCCATAGGAACCTTATCAACATTTTTCACTCTAAAAAGATTTACAGTCATTCAAGTAATAAAGATAAATTTCACAATTGAGTATATTAATCTTCTAAGACCATGGTCTCACTCTTAAGATAGTACATCTTAGATATAGTATTAATTGGATGATAGGGTCTTAAGGCCAACTTAAGGTTATTCTCAAATGGTGAATAAATGGATTTTATTTAACCATTAGTTTAACCCTACATGCTTCTTCTTAATAATTTACACAAGTATATCGTTCATACAAACAAATATAGATTTGGCATATCAAAATCAGAACCCATTGCCAGCGAGCCTGTACATTACTCCGATGGGGTAATTTTGACATCTAAGAAATATCCTCCCCAAACAGAATACCCCATTTCCCATGAGCCTGTTCAGTACCCTGATGGGTTTGCCTAGTCATACCACAGGTCGGTACCTGCTACTAGAAGACCTGTACAGTATCACGACGGGTTAGCCTCTTACACCCATTTTCCATTAGAGTCTCTTGTCCCAAAATTCACCCTTAAGATAAAATTTCATAGGTTGATTTTGCATGGGTGAATGGAGGAGCAGCTCTAAAAGCCTTTTTCTGGGATGGGATGGTATTATGTTGGAAGATATTCTACAGATTGCCCATAAAAGATTGTTCGCATGAAAAATAGACATATGTATTTACTTAATGTGTGGTGGATGAGGCCCTAAGAGAATGACCTAAAAGTGCCTCTACTCCCCAGGTTCATCTTCTCCATATGATTATGGTAGTGTTCCCATGGGTAGAAACATCATACACTCTCATGTTACTCTTTAATAAGGATGCTCTACTGACCAACTTTGAGATTAGATTAGGTTGTACTAGCTACCTGTGGGCCTCATAATATGGACTTTTAACTTTATGTAATCCCATAGTATAATCAAATACAAGGCTATGAGTTACTACTATAATAAATGATCTAAAATTTTGTTCTAAAGAAGGGAAAAGAAATATCTAAAAGAATTGAAAATGATTGGTTATGTCAATAGGTATTGGGTTGGATAATTAAACTTCTTTATTTTTAGTTTTGCATTATTAATAATTTCCTAAACTATAAATTTCTTCAAGGAAAACAATTTAGAAAAATAGTAGAGCAAAACTAATAAAGGTCAGACAACGGTCTTAAAAGAAAAACAAATTTTAAGGAAGTAGTAGAAAAAAGAGATTTGGTTATTCCAAAAATTGTTTTAGGTAATAAGGTATTAGAATAAAGGATAGTTTTAATGAAACAACGGAACCAAAAGAAATGCAATTACTTCCCTGAATAAGTCATGCAGATGTTCTCCCAATCCAACCGAAAAGAGGATACCTGCAAAACTCGAACAAATCATCATAGCCTCATTTATTTATAAAAATTTGAAAAATATCTATCTGCTGAAAACATATCAAAAACGATGTCGCACCAAACTATATGCAACATTTATTCACCTATTCTCTATCCTACCTTACATAAAAAAAAGGAACCCTTTTCAAGTATACGCGTACTTCCAATGCAACCATGTGCATAATAGGATTACAAATAGACTCACATTCAGGTCTGAACAATATACTTTAATAAATACCAGAACATGAGGAACCAATTGTTTCGAATGATATGATGTGAAGAGTTGTTGAACAGAAGAGTGGTGTTGTTTGAATCCGATGGTCGCCTGTAACTAATGTTCAATATAGTCATGATATTCTTGGTTCACTTCATTATTTGGACCACTTTGTATGTCCTCCTCTGCAATGCCATATAGATCTTCTTAATCGATTTCTTGAATGCATAAAGGAACTGAAAATGAGCATGGTGGAAATTCTTTGGTCTCAGGCTCTATTGTCTGTTCTCCATCGGATGTAGTCCATGGTTGTCCAATATCCTTTGTAAATTGGAGAGGATGATCAGGGGGAACTTCTAGATGTGGCTCATGGAACTTTTGGTTGTCTATCACTTCCTGGAGTTAAGGTATGTTCTTGACTATTGTCAATATTTTCTCTTCCTGAGATGCAGAGATCCCAGTTGTTATCACCATAACAATTTTCAGACAAGATCTGAGTCTTGGAAATTTAGCAAGAGCTACATCGTCGCGGAAGCCTGATAGTTTGGAGAATTGATAATTTAGAGGACCATGACATATCTGGTGGTGTATGGACAAATATAGCGGGGGCACGAAAGGCATAAATCGACAGACCGTCGATTGTAAATCATCCTAGATCAATGGATGGTGGCCATATTGGGCGGCGAACTTGCACGGAACTTAATCATATAAGGGAAGACTGAGGAAAACCATTATGGTTTTTAAAATGGACGTGCGGCACCTCCAGAGATACATTGGGGTGAAAGGTGGTTTTCCTGAAACCACTTTCGCCAAAGCCCCGATGTCACATGTTTCAATACGTCAAATAAACCACTCATGGGGAAGGCGACGGCTGGTCAAAATCACCTTTTTTCACTCATTTGATACTTCACAACCATATGATGTCGGGTGAACGCCTCCATGCAACAAACTCGAATGTTAATCATTTGAAATGGATTAGCCAAGCATGGTAAACCAACGTACCTGTAGGTGAATCTGTCAGTGATTCATGATTTGAACTCTATAACTATCGATTCTAAAGTATGGAGGCATCATCTCATACATAAATGAAGTAATCTTCAATTTGCTCGACTCTCTGAAATTGGGATACATGGACAAAGTTATATCTAGTGAAACCAGTCATTCATGCAACATGGCATATTTACTTACGAGGAAGAAGGAAAGGATAATTGCACGTATATTAGTGACTAAATTCCACACAGAACTTGCTACAGACTCAGGATTGGAAGTCAAGCTAAATCCCATTATGAGGGATCTAGTCATCAATAGGCAAGCTGTAAAAAAGAAACAGAGGAAACGACAGAAGAAAGAAACCATAGTTGAAACGGCTGAAAGTGTTGGAGAGAATCAATCGACCTGGCTGGATACTCTAAAGGAGGAGATCGCTAATCTAAAATAAACTCTCAGGTGGAGATAAGTACATCCCAGCAAGTTTTGGACAGATGGTGCCTAAATATGATGAACATGTTCCTAACGGTCCCTCTAAAATAGGGTAACTATTATTATAAATCATTCCTCCTTGTAACTTATCTCTAATTTTAGAACAATGAGAAGTCTGAAAATTTTGAATTCCATGAAGAAACCTTCTGTATTTATATATTATCTCGAGGATATAGAAAGCATGGAGAAAAGAGGCGCCTGCCCTCTTTGCAGGAAAAACTTTTGTAAATTTTGGGGCTAGAATGAATACATAAATGCAAAGGTAGATTTTGGATTATTTATGAAAATATTCTAACTGACAGTGATATGAGTCTTGTTTTCCTCTTGTTAGTAACATTTCTCATCCGAGGCACAGGAGTGTTAAGGTCTACAAGGGGCGCGAGAAGCGCCCGAGCGCAGCCCGGAGAAATCTCGTTTTTTGGCTTCCAAGCAAGTTAGCGAGCAAGATCATGTTGTCGATAGTCCATATCCTTTCATAAGAGAAGATCGGCGGTCAGCGGGAAATCGCGGCTAGTGGATTTACGCCCAGGTTAGCACAATGGATAGCGCCCATATTGTGTGCAGGGAAGGATAGCAGTCGTCCATCCAGAGGATGTGTGGCGCGATATCTAGTTGTGTCAGCATTTCGGCAATCGCGAGTTCAAAGGGTGAAGGTTCTGTGTTGTCCTATATCTCGAAACCCCAAACCCTGAAGGTGCCCAAATTTGGGCCCGCAGTATTACGGAGCAATCTCAACCGTCCATCCACACGAGACACTTGGCGTGCGATTAGGCTCCTCGTCGTTTCTCCCATCGCGATTTCGAGGCACAAGGTGCAGCATCGTCGTATTCCTGATGCGTGAGGTGTCGAGAGTGTCCAGGACCCGGGCCCACAGCATCGTCGGGAGAATTCAGAACCGTCAGATCTAGAGGGACGTGTGGCGCCAGATTAAGCCATCTGGGTGTTTCGCTCATTGCGATTTCAAGAAACAGGGATCAGCCCCTTCCTATTCACGAACGCCGAAAGTGCCTTTGAGAATAAGCACAAGGTCACATCCCATGGTCACTTCAGAAATAAAAGAGTTGTGCAAAAAGGGGCCAAAGGCGTCGAGTCTAGTCATCGAAAGGATCATCGTGATCTCCATGCGCCATTTGATGCAACCTCAATCCTGGTTTTCACTTAGAGTAAATGAATATGAGGACGGGTGGTTGAAACCTCCTTTCATTCATTAAGTGTGAGGAATGGAGGGTCTAGAAAGCGGTCTGCTCAAAGAGGTCTTGCATACCGATTTTTCCGAAGAAACCATGCCGAAGTCCTCGACTAGATAGAGAAGTCTGCACACGCTAGCTCAGCACTTAATGGCTCGGCTACCCTCCTTGCAGGAGCCATGCACATTTAAGGTGGCGCTTGAAGAAAGATATCAGTACGAGTTTGACTGAAGGGACACCAAGCCTTGGGAGACTGGGCACGCCTCTATGAGGTGAATTTTCCTGAGTATATAGACTCAGTCTTGGTATTTTGTAAAGGATGGATGGTTGAGCAAGGCTCCCAATTGTAAAGTTTTGATGAAAGTGTTGGTCGCTCTGGTTAATATACAAGGCATTTGAGACTTCTTACTTTATGGATGTCAACTTCTTTTCCATCTCTCTGTTTACTGTGTTAGAACAACTTGGAATTGGAGGATCCAGTCGAGTTGTAGCTGTTATAGGATGATGTAGGTTGGATCACTGTAACAGTTGCATTGTTTCTAATCGGTTCCTATGATTTTCTTAGCGCTGAACGACTTGGAATTGGAGGATCCAGTTGAGTCACCCCACAGCTCCTTGAAGCTCTAAACCAAGAGGATCTTGGCTTCTGATTTTTTCACCCTCAAGCTTCCGAAGGCCTATCACCCGAGGCAGTCTTTCTCTCCCTTCTCACAAGTCTTCCCTCTACCACCCTTTAATCCATTTACTGACAGAAGTTGGATCAAGACCTCCCTTGCTTTCTACATACCAGGCCCAGTTTCCTGAGTTAAAGCTATATCTTCTTGAGTCTTTACCCATCCGATCAACCCATTAAACAAATCGTGACATAAAACTGATGGGCGTTGGGCTCTGCTCCTGCAAGCAATCCAGGAGTGACTTCTGACACTAACACCTCTCATAGTATGTATTTCCTATAAGCATACATTTCATTTACACTTATTTCTGTCTAAATTGGAGATTTAGAGGCCCAGAATTCATTATTTGATGCTCTTGGCTTAGAAACTTAGACTGTGTTTCTTTCTTCTTAACTTATTCAGAATTCATCTCCATAATGCTCTGTTGTAGTTATGTGTTTCTTTTTCCTTTGATGTCATGCAAAATTTTTAGATATAAACTCAGACTTGTTGCCTAATTTAGCCTTTTCCTCTTAATAGTTCTCAGGTTTGATAATGTATTCTATTTATTCTAGACCCCATAGCCCAAATGTTATCTTCATTTCTCCAGTTATTTTATTAAAAACTCCCAACACAAACCAAATCTAGCCACAGATTGCCATAGATATATCAAGTGACTAGGCTAGTGCCCTCAACTCTAAATCCCTCTCTGAGTTGAGTAGGCTAGTGCCTCAACTCTAAAGTCGGTTGAAATAGTTACCTCTGTCATTTGTCTATTCATCTGGACAGAATTTACAGAGTGCTAACATTCTGGTGTCGTTGTCGGGGAAGAAATTAAAAATATTTCCCTGGGAAGAACGACATGGTTGATTTCTAAGGTCTGAGAACAAAAAACACTTAGTCACATATTGGTTGTATTCCTTCTCTGGAAACTCCACACATCAAAAAATCAGTTTGAAGGTGATTCCACTGGTAGAAGAATCCAAAAATTCGAATTTCCACTGTCGACTCCACTCTCAATGCAAAATCCAGCTTCCAAAACACTATTGGCGACTCTACTCAAGCTTCAAATTCAATTCAAAGAATCCACTAGAAAATGAGATCCCTTGACAGAGGTATGAAAAGACATTATGGAAGAAAACAAGTACTTAAAATTGGATTTTTTCCAAGGCATTTTATTGTTTGTTATAAGTTGCCTTTGCTTTTTCCTTGAACATGCCAAACAAATTTTTCTTTACATGTTGCATTCTAATTATGATCATGAACATATTGCAATTATATATCCTCCTCTTAAAGTTTTTCATGCGTATCCTCACTATATCACTGATGTTGATAAAAAAAATCTCATCTGGGCCATGTGATGACCACAACCAAGTTGATAAGTCTCATGAAACCAAGGTTGATATTTCATCTCCTGCACTTGACCCAACACCCTTCAAGATTCATCATAGATATAGACCCTGAAATCTACCCCACATCCTACATGATTTTTCTCCAAAACACTATGAGTACCTGGTTGTGTTTGATGGGGAACCTAATACCATCTCAGCTGAAAAACACATCCAAGGGTTTGAGCATTTTATAGATTTGTTTGAGATTGACCATGATGATGTTTGTATGAGGGCCTTCTCTCAATCCTTGAAAGTAGACACCAAAGATTGATTTAAACGTTTGCATCCAGAGACAATTATCTCATGGGAGGAGTTGAAGGATGTCTTTTTAAAGTTTTGGGGCAGGAAGAAATCTTTGGATCTACAACTTATAGAGTTCTATGCCTTAAAAAAGAAGAGCAATGAAACTATTTCTATATTCAGTAGGAGGTTCTCTAGTGCTTATTACAATTTGTCCAAAGTAATTCAACCCACTGAAGTTGTCGCCATGCTCCATTATGAAACTACTCTTCATCCAGACTTGTCTTTCCTCCTGATGGAAAGAAGACCTAAGTCCTTACAACAAATGTTTGATGATGCTCAGGATATTCAACACAACATCCAAGCATGTAAACAGATCCAAAATGGGGAGTTGGATGCTAAAGAAAATAAAAGAGAATATGAATAGAAAATGGTTGATTGGAACCTTGAACATATATTTGACCATATCATAGGCCCTCTTGAATTTCCCAATACCAAGGATGTTGCAAAAAATTATGTCCCACTTGTTGAAAGAGAAGGTGTTGATTTAGTTTCTGATCCATCCCATGATAAGCAAGGGACTAATTATTTCATGTATTCATTTATATATAATCAAGAGGATGAGTGTACAAATCAGTTTGTCGAAGAACAGGTTGACATTCCAAGTTTGTTCTTGTTAGATGACCTTGCATATGTCAGTGATCTGCCTATATGTGACAAGTGTGAAGACGATCATGATATTGAAGACTTTCTTTTTCAGCAGTACAGTGAGGAGCAAAGTATTAGATCAGTTGAAGAGAATTCTCTACCCTTGTGCTTTACAACATTCAAATTGTTGAAAGAGAATTCTTAGATTATTGTTGAGGAAAACGAATTTGTGTTGATGCAAAGTCACGCCAAACCAACGAAACGGGTTGACAAGATATTGGAGTACTCTTCTCAGACGCTTGATGAACCTATTCTTTGTTTTGAGGAAGACCTTGTAAATTCAGAAATACAGTCGTTGATCGAAGACAAAGCAGAAGGTGAGCATGTCCAAAAACCCAAAGAGATGGAAAAATGTACCTATGATGATACTGGAAAAAATGAAGAAGGTTGTGATTCAGGTCACAAAACCTTGCCATTGTGTTTTTTCTCATTCAAACTATTGAAAACAAATAGCGTTTCAAATCAAAAAATATCCAAGCATGAATTCGAAGGCGAAGAAAGAAGCGGGCTTACAGATAAAAACTCTCTCCCCTTATGTTTTTCTTCCTTTGAATGGTTAAGAGAAAATCATGAAATTTCAGAAAAATAAGGACTTCTAACTATATTCACAATAGCATTATTTTACATGAAAAGGTTTTCATCATTAAAGAACATCAACTACACTAGCATGCATTGCACAATCATTACTTGGAAGGGTATTTCGATTCAAAATTCCAATATGTGCTTAGTCATCAGATTAAAGAAGAAGTTGATCAAGAAATTTTTATCACAGGTCTTTTCCTTTCTCCCAGAACTAATGCAGATGTTCAACAATATTACCAGCAAGACAAGGTATTTCAAGGTTTCTTTTCTTCCCCTGAGAATGACGTACTAGTCCAATTTCTAAACAGCATAGACACAAGTGAAGATTTTGAAAATACATCCATGAGGACTCTAGACTGTGAATTAATTCATGATGCCATCTTTTCGCATTTGCAAGAATATTATGAGAAAGAACTTATTTCTATTAATTTATTTGAAAGTCAAAATGGCAGCCCTCAAACAAATTTCCATAAGTTTAATGAAACCAAATCAGAATTGTTTGATGAACAAAAGGATAGCCTTGATGCACATAATATGGATATCATATTTGAAGAATGTATGAATGTTTTTCTTGAGATGCATGGAGAATTAGACAAACCCATTGCTGCCATTTCATTTGAAAATGTTCTCAAAAAAGAAGAAATAAAGCAAGAACAACAAACACTTACGAAAGAGTCTTGCATTTTTTTTTTGCTCACCAAGAAGAAATGATTTTTCATGGTTTTCAAGACCCGGTGGCCATCCTATTACAGTCATCAGTGAAGGAGGAGTTTGTTTCATTCATAAACTCAGATTTTGAATTCAAATTTTGTTTTCAGCTACCATCTTCTACATTTGTCTTCCTTCTTAAGAAAGATGTGAGTGGAGAAAAATCAGGAAGCCAATTGCTTGATTGGTTGCATTGGCACTTTAGCATCACTTGATTGAGTGTTCATCTTAGCATTTTAGGGTAGGTAGGAATGTACGAGTAAGCTTTCCATACAATAATTCTTCAGTTTATATTTCCAGTATTTTGTACAGTCAGTTTCAGCAGTATATTCAGTGTTCAGTATCCAGTTGAGAACGGGATGCAGAGTTAGGAGCAGGGTACATGCACATGTTTTGGGATCAGCCCAATGGATCAGGAACCGGGTCTACAAGTTCTTTGCTACCTCACAGGGAGGATAGCATCCCTAGTTGGAGCCTATGTTATCACCATAACAATTTTCAGACAAGATCTGAGTCTCGAAAATTTAGCAAGAGCTACATCGTCACGAAATCCTGATAGTTTGGAGAATTGATGATTTAGAGGAACAGGACATATCTTGTGGTGTATGGACAAATATAGCGGAGGCGCGAAAGGCATAACTCGACAGACTGTCGATTGTAAATCATCCCAAATCAATGGCTGGTGTCCATATCAGGCGGTGAACTTGCACGGGACTTAATCATATAAGGGCGGACCGGGGAAAACCATTATAGTTTTTAAAATGGACTTGCAGTACCTCCAGAGATACATTGGGGCGAAAGGAAGTTTGCCTAAAACCACTTTTGCCAAAGCCCCGATGTCACATGTTTCAATACGTCAAATCAACCACATGTGGGGCAGGCGATAGTTGGTCAAAATCACCTTGTTTCACTCGTTCGGTACTTCACAACCGTATGATGTCGGGTGAACGCCGCCATGCAACAAACTCGAATGATAATCACTTGAAATGGATTATCCAAGCATGGTAAATCAACATACATGTAAGTGAATATGTCAGTGATTCATGATTGGAACTCTATAACTATTGATTCTAAAGTATGGAAGCATCATCTCATCCATAAAATAAGTAATCTCCAATTTGCTCGACTCTCTGATTTATGTAGGAACATTTCAGTGTCCATGAAATTGGGATACATGGACAAAGCTATATCCAGTGAAACCGGTCATTCAGGCAACATGGAAGATTTACCTACGAGTAAGAAGGAAAGGGTAATTGCACGTATATTAGCAACTAAATTCCACACAGAACCTGCTACAGACTCGGGATTGGAAGTCAGGATAAATCCCATTATGAGGGATCTAGTCATCAACAGGCGAGTTGTAAAAAAGAAACGGAGCAAATGACAAGAAATAAACCATAGTTGAAATGGCTGAAAGTGTTGAAGAGAATCAATCGACCTAGTTGGATACTTTAAAGGAGGATATCTCTAAGCTAAAATAAACTCTCAGGTGGATATAAATACATATCAATAAGTTTTGGATAGATGGCACCTAAATATGATGAACCTATTCCTAACGATCCCTCTAAAATAGGGTAACTGTTATTATAAATCATTCCTCCTTGTAACTTATCTCTAATTTTAGAACGATCAGAAGTCTAAACGTTTTGAATTCCACAAATAAACCTTCTCTATATATATATTATCTAGAGGATATAGAAAGCATGGAGAAAAGAGGAGCCTTTCCTCTGTGCAGGAAAAACTTTTATAAATTTTGGGGCTAGAATGAATACATAAATGCAGAAGCAGATTCTGGATTATTTATGAAAATATTCTAATTGACAGTGATATGAGTCTTGTTTTCCTCTCTGTTGAYGGGCGAAATTGACCGTCCGTCAACTGAGAGAGTGGAACCGGTCCGGGGTTGTCTAATAACCCAAGCCGTTTGGGATGAACCACCCTGACGGGTTTAGCGGCTCCGTTAGCCGATCTAAGGTCCTAAGAAAACAAAAGAAAACTAATCTAAACTAACTAATCTAACTAAAACTAAATAAAACAAACTAAACTAACTAATACTAATTAAAACAAACTATTAAAACAAACTAAACTAATACTAACTATTAAAACAAACTAAACTAATCTAACTATTCTATAAATACAATCTACTAACTAATACTATACTAACTATTAACTGAAATATAACTTATTCACAAAATGTATAGTATCTACAATTCACAGATTTAAGTAAAACCTGAAAAACTCGTTGCATTCTGCCCTAAGACAGCAGGAGATATTTTTGTTGATTTTATGATTTTATGAACAAGAAATAAAACTATAACTAAACTAAACATCTATTATACTAATTCTAACTATAAATCTATCTAAACATATATCTAACTAAACTACTAATAAACATACTAAACAAATAAATAACAAGCTGACCTGGAAACGCTCCAGGTTTGTCCTGTGTATGATGATCTTCTTAGCTGATCGGAGGGAGGAAACCCGCACCGAATAATCCAGAAGCTTCTCGTAAACGATAGCTGCAATGCTCTTTAAGTTTGTTTACAGGACAAACAAGACATAAAAATCACAACAATCGTATAATTTATAAATCTTAACAATTAGGTAAACATGTATGCAAAGATCTATACATAAGAGTTCAATTGATGAAGAAGAGAAATCTGCCATTCATTTACTGAACAATTAATTGTTGTGTTTTTAAATGTTGAAAGAAATCAGACATGGATCACATTAATTAACTCATATCATTTTGCAAAAGACTAAGATAGCTAAAGTAGTCACTAATCAAATGCAATTTGATAAACATAAACATGAAACAAAAGATTGATATTATGAAAAGCAAAAGTTGTAGCAGAACATCAACTTC
Source organism: Picea engelmannii (assembly GCA_009831015.1). Taxonomy (NCBI): domain Eukaryota; kingdom Viridiplantae; phylum Streptophyta; class Pinopsida; order Pinales; family Pinaceae; genus Picea; species Picea engelmannii. The sequence goes on from ML782793.1 coordinate 1,289,546, forward strand.
TGTCTCTTTTGTATTAGAAATCCATATCCTTGTTCTCCCATGAATGAGGATGATCCTTATTACAAAAATAATAAGTATTTATAAGTTTTTCCACAGGGTAAAACCTCCCTGTGGAAGTTATCAAAATTGTTTACATAATCTGGGAAAATATCCCAAAGTTGACTAAACTAGGAAACTACAATAAAACTACAAACACAAATATCCTCTAGACTGTCCATCAAATCCCATGCAATTCGAAATCACCTGAAAAGGGTCCAAAATAGACAAATTAGAAGGATCTTTTATTAATAAAATCATAAAAATCTAATTCTATAGACTAGCTACAGAATCGTCTGATTCTGTAGCTAGTCTAAATAAGATACAGAATCAGCATTAAAATCAATTGAAAATCTTTTAAAGATTTCCATTTAATTGACATCCAATATCAATTTGAAAATGAATCATTTAATTTGAGTTTGTTATACCATTTGAAATCAGACAGACTCAAAATCATTCAACCAAAAACAGAGATAGGTGTATTCTGTTTTGATTGTTATCATAAGTCGGGTGATAAAATCATATGGAACAGAGAAGCAATCGTTTCATATCCAATTAAAATCGATATGATCAAACAAATCATAGGTAATGGTTGGACAGTAGATACGATCCAGTCTGAACAAAATCATTTTCCAATCCTTATGACTGTGCTGACACAGCATACGATTCATACCACGAATAGATCAATTCAAACTCGGCGCGAAAATCAATTCGAATAAAATCGTAACAGAATCGATTGACTGGCAATAGAATTCGTAATTAGTTATTGCAAATTAGGCAAACAAGATCGATTGACTTCGATCAAAATCGTTCCAATCAAACGAATTATAACCAGGTTTGACCAATTCATTTTAAAAATTGAACAGAGCAACAATTACAATCGGAATCCAACTCATAAAAATGATCGAACTAACAGCAATCCAATCAAGCGAATAAATCGTTTGGGTTTAGCGTAGTCATTGCAAATAATAATCGTTCCACGATTTGGGCGCACTCGCATAAGCTTAAATGAGATTATTGTTTTTATAAAAACAGAGTTGTTCTTTTTGAATTGAAACCGAACAGAGTTGCATCCCTATTCATAGAAGATTACATGACACAACATATCATAACAACCAAACTCAATAAAATATTTTACCAACCACAGCATATGGATCATAACGAATTCATATCCAATCATAATCGTATTCCAAATTGAGTTTGAAAACTTCATGTTCGGAGCAAAACGAATTGAATTGAAAACAAACCATTAATTTCCGTTACTTCAATCAGACAAACTTAGCAAATCAAATCCAAACGAAAACCATTTAAACTCAATAAAAATCCATGAGCAAATTGTATATCAAA
>ML782793.1:1326126-1336226 GCA_009831015.1 Picea engelmannii
GAGAATTGGGGAGTTGGAGCTTCCCTCAGGTTGTAGCCTGAGAAACTAGAGGGTTGGAGCCTCCTTCCAGTTGCAGCTGGAAAACAAAGGAAGTTGGTGCTTCCAATGAATGTAATTCTTCAAGACATATAAGAAAAATCATTATGTGGTTTTCTCCCGATTTGGGTTTCCACGTAAAACATTAGTGTACTGTGTATGTGTGTGATTTTTTATTTCTTACTGCTCATTATTGGATAATAATTCTACATTGATATAACATTTGAAGAACAAGAATTATAATTACACTATTACTGATTCACCCCCCCCCCCTCTCAGTAATCCAACAGATGAATCCCAAATTGAAACATATGGTAAAGAATGAATTGGATAAATTGAAGAAGGAAGGAATAATTTATCCCATTAGACACTCTGACTGGCTTTCAAATCCTATGATTGTAAGAAAAAACAATGGGGAAATTCGGATGTGCGTTGACTTCAGAGACCTTAACGAAGCAAGCATAAAGGATAACTTTCATTTACCTAATATGGATTTCCTTCTCCGGCAAGTCATTGCATCAGCCTACATCTCCATGTTGGATGGTTTTTCTAGATATAATCAAGTCTTGGTGGTTGAGGAAGATAGGGAAAAGATAGCATTTATCATACCTTGGGATACATATGCATATGCTAGAATGCCCTTTGGTTTGAATAATGTTGGATCTATATTCTAGAGGGCCATGGATCATGCATTCAGTGGTTTGATAGGAATATTTATGGCAAACTATCAAGATGACTTGACAGTGCACTCAAAAACAAGGAGTGATCATATCCATCATTTGAGAATAGATTTTGAAAGATGTAGATTATATGGTCTCTCTTAATCCAAAGAAATTATTGTTCGTTGTAACTCAAGGCAAATTGTTGGGGCACATTGTGTGAAAGGAAGGGATTTACATAGATCTAGAAAGAGTTAAAGAAATAAATGAGCTCAATCCCTTGACATCCAAGAAGAGAGTCCAATCATTTTTCGGCAAGAACATTTTTTTGCAAAGGTTTGTTCCTAATTATGCAACTATTGTAAAGACGATCAATTTGTTGTTGAAAAAGGAATAGAGGTTAAAATGGACAGTGGATACTCAAGAGGATTTCAATAATATCAAAGGATCAATCACCACAACTCCAATCCGCATTAGTCCATATTTTCAAAGAGATTTAATCATCTATTCATTTGCTACAGAAACAATTGTTGCATATGTTCTTACTCAGAAGAATACCAAAGGTGAAGAACCCCCAATAAGTTTCATGATCAAAACCCTGCATGACTATGAGTTTAGGTATTTAGAACTGGAAAAGCAAGCTTTGGCTCTTGTAAAAGCAATAGCACATTTTTGGACGTACATATTGCACTCCCATGTCATTGCCTATGTTCCCTAATATCCAATGAAGATGTTTCTGAATAAACAATTGAGAGAAGGAAAATGGGCTAATTGGCTGGCAACGATACAAGAAATGATATTGAGATTAAACCTTTAAAGGCTATCAAAGGACAAGGTTTATGGAAACTCATTGTGAATGGTGATTCTCTCGACGAAATGATTTCAATTTCAGTAGGAGAACCATTAGTTTATTCAGAATGGTATGGAGATATTATATTATACTTAAGGTCCGGGAAATTTCATATCACAATGAACCCCAAAGAGTGAATAACATTGAAGATGAAGGCAAATCAATATGTGATGATCGTTGATATATTGTTCAAGAGGAATTATGATGGTATACTAATGAGATTCCTTGATGAAAATCAAGCCCAATAACTAATGAGATAATTCCATGAAGGAATATGCGGTGGGCACTTTTCACCTACCGCCACCACCCACAAGATAATAAGAGTTGGATTCTATTGGCCATCATTTTTCGGAGACTCATATGCCACGATAAGGAAGTGTGTATCATGCAAGAAGTTTTTAGGAAAACTGAAGAGATTTGTGATGCCTTTACAACCCATAATTGTAGAACAACCATTCTCCCAATGGAGACTTGATGTTGTCAGGCCAATTAATCTGAATTCTAGCAAGGGACATATGTACATTCTCACGGCTATAGATTATTTCACAAAATGGTCAGAAGCAGTGGAATTAAAAAAGGTTGATTCTAAAGAGCTAATTAAGTTCCTCAAAGATAATATTTTGTCGAGGTTTGGTGTCCCAGATAAGTTTATCACAGATAATGGTTCAATTTTCATCGGGTTGAAGTTTACAAAGTTTTGTAGAGAATATGGAATTATCATGGGTCAATCATCGAATTATTATCCACAAGGTAATGGACTTGTTGAATCCACAAATAAAACATGTGTTCATATACTGAAGAAAACCATTGACAAGAACCAAAGGAATTGGCATTTTAAGTTGACTGATGTGTTGTGGGCAAGCCGAACGAATCCAAAGGACAGCACTGGATGTCCCCTTATACATTGGTTTATGGAAAAGAAGTGAAAATTCCAATTATCCTTGAGCTCAATGCATTGACTTATGTGGTTAATACCGAAGATACAGAAGAGAGTTCACCAATCCAAAGGAGGATCAACTAGTTGTTAAAATTAGAAGAAGAATGAAGGAAATCCCTTAATCGAACCTCTCAAAGGAAGCAGAGTGTCAAAAGATACTTTGATCATAGCACAACTGTAAATAATTTCCAGAAGGGAGAGTTGGTGTTACTTTGGAACAAGGCCAAGGAGAAACTGTCAATGCATACAAAGTTCGAAGTGCTCTGGATTGGACCATACGTCATCGAGAAGATCTTGGGTTTTAACTCCTATATGCTCCAAGACATGAAGGGTAAGATATTAATGATACATGCCAATGGGAAACATTTGAAAGGTTTATTCTACTAAGAGTTTCTCATTCTCATTGTACATAATTTTATTTTTCAGTTTGTATATTCTTACTCTGACTCCATATCCCAGTAGGTGAAAGCACTTGGTCATGAAAGGTTATGGATTCTTGAAAACCCACAGGGGTTTATCATCCCACAGTTGGAGCCAGTTGTTGAGATCAATTCTCGCTTCCAAAATTTCGCTCCCTTTTTCTATTTTTCCAACTTCTTTGTCCATTTATTTTCCCTCTTCTATACTTACCCAAATTCCCCTTTTCTTTTCTCCCTTCTATTCTCCATTTCTAATTACTATACTTAGTTGTTGTTTGTTTAAATAGTGGGTTCGTGGGTTGGCGGACTCGCGGTTTCTAACTTCCATTCATATTCTCATATCATGATTTCGAACGACTGCCATGTCATCCTATACTTAACCATTTCTGCAGTCACAGGTTCGTGGGATTGCAGGTTCAAACTTTCATATCCCATGTTTTGTGATATACATTTTGCACCCAAAATATTCGTGATCTACATTTTTACCATCGGACTCCTTGAGCTCCTAAGTATCTCATCTCTCCTATATTGATTCTGACCGATCACATTCCAACACTTAGCCAACTTTCGACATTTCGTGACTGCGGGTTCCCAGGTTGGTGGGTTCCCAAAATTCCCAAATCTTAATTTCTCTCGTTCGTCCCCGCCACATTCGCGCTTTTCCCAATATGCAATTAGTATGGTTTAATGCTAATAACTCATTATGTAGGTTCTGTAAAGATCGCCATTAATAAGAGAAGGGATCGAGGATATTTCTTATCAAACCACATTAAAGCACGATTTGCGGAAGATTATATTATCTCTCTCAAGCGCTCATTTCAAATATTATCTGGATTAAAAGAACGCTCTTGTCAACTTATGGCAACAACAACTCGACAATATTTCTGTGAAGATACTTTGAACATTTTTTGACGTGAGGACCAGAAATTTCAATGGTCTAGAGCGTATTCTTACTATTCATCCCCTTCTACTCAGAAGAAAGTAATTTGGGCGTCTGGAATTTCTCGGGCAGGGTATGACCCTGAGGTTTTCGACTGTAAAGAATTGGTTTCCTGGTGCGCTGAGAAATATATACCAATTCAATGGATTATTCAAATTCAATACCATTCTCTAGTCTTTCTTTCACCTCAAATGTTCTGTAAAATGTTGAAGCTCCCCAAGCCGACACTTACTTTCAAAGGGAAGGATTGCAGGGATTTCATGAAAAAGCACAACAACAGCCTGGACCTCTTGCCTGATTTCTTGGAGAATCCTACGGACATCCTTGAAGATATTACCAGGTTGCAGGTCAACTCGTTCAAAAACCCCTTTCAGGAAATTGATTGGTTATTCAGCAGGGTGACAGACCAAGAAAGTACCACCAGTATTTTCAGTATGATTATTTATATCTTATATTTTACTGTCAAAGAGAAATCCATTTTTGATTGGGGAAAATTGATTTCCATTGAAATCTCTTCCCAATTATCACAGTACGAAAAGGATATGAAATTATTTATGGCCTCTTATTTGTTATTTGTGATAGCATATTGCTTTCAATTTCATAAATTGTTTATCTGCAAGAAGGTGAATTATGAATTCGACCCAGTGACCTTTTGGTACCAAGCATTGTGGAGGCACAAAGCTTCCTTGCATTTTTATGAATTTTTCAATGACTTTGTCTCATTTTTTCAAGGATAATTGTTTAGAAAATATACCCCTAGAATATCCTCCCAGACAAGTAAATTTCTGGACAAAAAGGGGACGTTGGAGAAAATGGAAAATTACAATGTTATCAGGATTTTGGTTCTAAGAAAAATCCTTCCTTTCTTCCATGTCATATATCTGACAGAATTTTTATTACAGAGGTGGCAAGGCAATATAATTTCTGGCTACACTTGTTTCATGACAAACAAAAAAAGAAATCCATAGCCTTGCCTTGGAAAATTGAGAACTTTGTATTCAGAAATATGAAAAAAATCAATGAATTTTCAAACCACTTCCATAATATGAATCTCAAATATGTTGAAAGGATAAAAGGGTTTGAACCTAACGAAATTTTTTTGGAACATATGTTAGAAATGGGATTTAGCAATTCATTTATCCAGAGTTTTCTAGGAGAAGAAGAAGATAATAGCTTGGGCATTCCTACTCACAATGTTGGCAACTTGGAGACGGTACTCAATACCAATAAATTTTACAAACAGAAAGGAAAGGGTCCCAGCGAGAAGATTTCTCAGTCCCTAATTGTTACTCCTAATACTACAACATCTCGGAGCAGTGCTCCACCGGCCACCCATCTAGAAAATTGATCAATAGTATTTTAAGTGGAGTAGGAGAAAAGAACCCCGCTCTGGTAAAAATTGAAATCTCATATAAAGTTCCTCCGAGGAAGAAGAGGAAGAATATTCTACAAGAGGTAGAACATCGTGTTGAAAGTGACATCAACAGATTCTCCCTCGAAGATATGGAGCTTGAGGCTGACATCGAGAAAATGTTTCCTAACATTGATCAGCCAGTAGGCACGGCCCACCAAAATCTGTCTTTGGAAATTATTCAGAATGATACCTTCGATGAAGAAGAGTCATTTGTATTTCAGAGAATTGTCTTTGACAGCAAATCTAATAAATTAATTATTGAGAAAAGTGATGTGAAGAATAAAAAATGGAAATCTTGTTCATAGGTTAACCTAAGAAATATGCGGCCTTCCCATATTTCCAGAATCCATAGAGAAATCGGCAATGCATTGGACGAATCCATTTATGGTCTCGAAGTAGAAAATAAAAATTTAAAGGAGAGGATTAAGGAACTGGAAGAGACCTTAATGCCTCTACCACTCCTTTCCATCCCTTTGGAAATTGTTGGACCCACCATGCTCGCTGCTAAATTAAAAAGATCCTCAAGATTACTTACATCATCCAGGAGCTATGTGGAGAATAATATCAAGAAAATATTGGCATTGATCACAAAAGCTTGGGAAATTTCAAAGAACACGATTTCTTTTGGCTCAAGGGCACATGCCTTTCATGATTATTTGCAAGCCGACCTAAAAAATGAAGAAGGTTTTTACCTTGATGTTGTGGTACCCTTTGGTGTTAAAGTTTCCAACATGACGGAGCTAAGGAGAAGAGAGGAGGGTCTTCCCTCTCCAAGTTGGATTAAACAGTTGAACGCATGTTGGAAAGAAAAGATAAAAAACTTGAATAACATTGTTCAAACGTCCATCCAAGCCATATCAAGGAGGGAGGAACTATTCAAAAGACTCGCGGAGGTAGACTTATCCAGAAGCACTAACAAAGTCCAAGATCCCAAGTTGATCCTCAACTTGTTGTTCCTAACAAAGCAACAGTTTGATGAGAAAGTTGATATCTTTAAAGGGTTGTCCATCGAAAATTTCTATGGCATACTCGAATGTAATAAAGACAACATAAACAATTGGCTAGTATACTACTCCATGAAAAATCAGGATATTGAAGAAGCATTACGTGGCATTTCCCTTGATCTAGGAGACTTGGAGGGCGAGTTGTTCAACATCAAAATTCGGCATGAAATCAACGTGGCACCAATGAAAAGTTACATCGAAGAATGGTTCAAGAAAGTTATCAATAAACTAACCAATGAAGGGCAAGAAACAGTTGAGACAGTTCATGTAACCATTGATGAAAACGATAAAAGGACATCAGTAAGCAAGTGAAAATGACAAGACACCATCATAGTAAGATTATGTTGATTGCATCCTTATTTTTCTTTATCAAGTCCTTCATCCATTTATTCCACCTCTTTCACTAGAAAGGTTTAACCAAATATTGATAACTCCTTTTTTCTTCTTACCAAGTCTTGTTGTTCTTCTACCGCCCATCGTCTTCCTTCTAAAAGATTATTTCTTGTATTTATTTTCTTTATGGTCAGCGGGAGCCCCAATCTTAGTCTTTAAGACAAACATATTTAAAATTTCAAAGAATATCTAACAGAGTATATATTTTTTAGAAATTTCAAGAGAACTAATTTGGGAACAATCTTGATTGTGCTTTGTAACCTCATTTTCATAATATCAAGCATTTGAGGTTGATCTATCACTATATTTATTTGATTTTCCCATGTGTCCACTCTGTTAAAAATCTATTATGCATGCGGATCATCTTCTTTTTTATTTTATGTGATCATAAATCTTTATCCTAAACTATGATGGATGTGAGTAAATTTTGCTTATTTTCTTTAAATGTATGAAGTGTGTGATTCATGGTCCTTTCTCAGGAACTTTCTTGAAAAAGAAAACAAAAAACTTCTTCCTTTTATTTTCTCACAATATTTATGTTTCTTTGAATTACTACGACAAACTATTGTCAAGTCCCACATTTTAAATATATAGAAATCCCAAGAAAATCTAAAGAGGAATACCACCTCTATAAAAATGCAGGGGGATTTACATCCTCGTGAGGTTTTCATTTCGGTCCTAACAGACTGAAGCATCAACATTTTTGGCGATCATATTAGGGAATGAATTGAATATCCAAAATCTAGTCCAACATTTTTTTGAAAAAAATATATGACTTTTCCCCAGGCTGATCAGCGTCGTTTAGAAATTGGATTGAATAATCAATGAAGCATCTTACATCAGTTATACAATACGGTAATAAGAAAATTCAAGACCCGAGAAGAGTTATAAAGTTCCTGGAAGATCTTAATCCAAGAATAAAAAAGATAAATCCTCTGGAGACAGAGGAGATAAGAGTGACAAGACCGAAGAAATCAAAGGCTAGCTAGAGCAGCACAAGAATAAGATCATGATTGAAGCTGGAAAAATACAAGGGACCCATTACTAGAAGTAAAAGAAAGAAACTATGGATTCTTAGAAGTGAAAATCCTATCCCTGGAATCTCTCTAGATATGGAAGAAATAAATGAACAACCCCGAGACGAGCATCATGAGGAGAGACAAGGAGGTGGAAGAGATGTTGTAAGAAATCAAGAGAACTTAAGGTTTGAAAATAGAAGCAGGTTAAGGGATCTCCCCATTCTCCCTAAGGGCACCCTAAAAGAATTTTTCTAACATGGAGCAATCGATACAAAGAGGAATATGCACTTATTTCTTGATGTTTGTGGTTTTCATCGTGTTGAGTATGATGATGTCATGGTAAGGTTGTCTCAACAAACCTTATCATGAAAAGCGTATGAATGGTATGCAACATTTACCAATAGATCAATTCGCTCATTTAATGACCTCAAAGCTATGTCCCTGACTATGTTCGCCCTCCTTCTCACTGATTTCACCCAAATTGGTTTGAGGAAGAATGAAATAATACGAGATTTTAATCTCAGGTTCAATAAAACCTAGAGTGGGATTCAAGAAGATAAAAGACCAAATGACCCAATCATTATCAGTTGGTATAAGAATGCAATGCCCCCGAATGTGAAATATGCTATCAAGACGTCCCAAATGGATACCTTGGTGGAGGAAATGACTAAAGTCACTGAGATGCAAGAAATTATGATTGAAATGAGTGTTGACCATGACATTATATTGGGAAAAGTATAAAGGCAGCTGGGAGGATTAAGTATCGATACTCAAGGAGATTCCAATTCAAGAAAGAAAGAATAATTCAAGCTTCGACATGCTCAAAACCAAAAAATGGGAGGAGGATTTTTCAAGGGAACCATACCTTATGTAAAGGTTGACCCTGTGGCAGCACAAGAAACTAAGAAAAGAATTGAAATTGCACAAACGAATAGAACTATTAAGCAAATGCAGAATGATATAACAAGACTGAGAAGGGGAGATAATTATGTGGCAAATACAAGAATGCCAATCCTGGAGCAAAGAAGGAACCCTCCCCAAGAAAATAGAGTGAGGTTTGAAAACACAGATAATCCGAAAATACCAAGGGTTTCCAGGCAGCTTACTCCTAATGCAAATGTTCTGGATGATGTCTACAACAAGCAATTAATTGAGCAAGAGAATTATTAATCACCTGATGAAATCTCTAAAATTGTGTAGATGGATGGATGTGAGACATCCATGTATATATTTGAAGAGGGAGACAATGATCCCAACTCGCAAGAAAACGTCACCCAAACAAGAGGATTTGTAAATAGACCCAAAAATAAAGGTGATTCTGATAAAGAGAACCAAAAAGAAAAATAAAAAGAAAAAACAAATGAGAAAAGAGAAAAGAGAAAATAAGAAAGTGGTGGATAGTGTTGGAAGTAAAAGGAAACACATGACGTCAAAATCCACTCTAATGACATATAATATCGTAGAGGATTTGAGTAAATTAAGGATAACCCTTCCCTTTATAGAAGTGGTGAAGATTCCCCAACAAAGGGAAAGAATTTTGAAATTGTTGGGCGATCCATCTGAAAGAGTAGAAGTTGTTGTTCCCAGTCCAAAACAAATCTCGAGCTAGTCAACTACCAAGATGAGAGGTAAAATTCCATCCTTTTACATTTATATTGAAAATCATGATGTTTCACTACATAATTGTTTAGTTGGCGGAGGCACGACAAATAATATCATGCCACTGGTAGTGATGGAGGAATTGGGCATAAGTTGCACCAATTATTATGAAACCGGTGAAAGTAAATATGCAATTGATTCTAGAAAAGTGTCAGCTTATGGAGAAATCAAGGACTTTTATGCTTGCATTATGGCAGCTCCCCATATCATTACGGTTTTCAATATTATTGTGGTATACATTCCTCCAGCATGTGGAGTTGCGTTGGGAAGATATTGGATATCTATGATCGGGGGATATATAATTAACGACGATGGAAGTTGTATGATGCTGCCAAGAAAAGAAGGAGAAATGATTAAAGTGCATTGTGAACTTAAAAAACCCTTCTCTTTCAAGAACGAGGACAATGAATTGATGGAGCATTATGTTGGATTACTGAGAGGGGGGGTGAATCAGTAATAGAGGAATTTAATCCCTTTTAACCATATAATCCAAGTGTTATATCAATGAAGCATTATCATCCAATAATTGCAGAGTAAATAAGCAATGAACAAATGAACAAACATACACATACACAGTAAACCAGTGTTTTACGTGGAAACCCAAATCGGGAGAAAACCACGGAATGTTTTTTCTTATATGTCTTGAAGAATTACATTCATTGGAAGCACCAACTTCCTTTTTTTCCAGCTGCAACTGGAAGGAGGCTCCAACCCCCTAGTTTCTCAGGCTACAACCTGAGGGAAGCTCCAACTCCCCAATTCTCTGGCTA
>ML782793.1:1348994-1370351 GCA_009831015.1 Picea engelmannii
TTATGAAGAAGTTATGACATTCTTACCCAAAACACGTGTTTTTTACTAGTTTCAGGACTAGCCACAAACCCTATTTTTCACGGAGTGTAAATCCAGAAATAAAATGACCCACAAGATGAATTTTTTACCACAGATACATGGATATGTTTTCTCAATGGAATATCAATTTCATGGTCTGAATCATTATAGAAAAAAAAGTTATAGCGAAAATGGTGAGATGACCTGTAAATAACATACCTTAGAAAGCATCATCAAAAGAATATATCATTCCTTGCATTTCGGCCTTCTTTTCCTCACCTTCCCTCAGAATTTCGGCTTAGATATACTTGGTTACCTCAGACACCTATAGATATTCAATATTCTCAAGTGTGATTAAATTAGAGAGCCTTGCCTCTTATTTATACTCTCCAAGTAGCTTCCTTGAAAACATCTTCTAGGTCACTTGGCCCCACTTTCCTTATTTTAGGGTTAACCCACTTCTAATTTCTCCATTAAATTTATTATTGAAATAATTTATTTTGTATTCACTTTGAATTATAATACACTCATTACGTCACTTTATTATTTACCTTTTAAAATCTCTTAAACCACTTTGTCTACTTTGACCTTTTGGGGCTTCTAGATGACATATGAGGGGTCCTCCAACTTTGTAAGGCCATAACTCTAAAACCGTGAGGAGTTATGTGACGTTCCACATACCACAAAAAATGGAATGACATGTACTATCCATATATAATAGTATTATCTAAAAATATATCATAACTCATAACGGTATCCATCAAACAAACTTGGGTCCATTACCCAAACCTGGAGTCTCCAACTTCTCATGGCCATAACTCTTTAACCGTGAGGAGTTATGTGACGTTTCACATACCACCGGAAATGGAATGACAAGCCCTATCCATATAAGATAGTTTACCTGACAAATTCATTGTCCTTCATCTCATTATTCCACAATTAAGCATGGGTTCTCTTACTCCACAAAGCGTCTTCCCGTGAGGGCTTTCACCATAAGGGGACCACTTTGGATTTCATCCATCTTTACTTCTTATCAACTATGACAAGACAATAATGATTCATCTTTACATTAAAAAATATTGGTTCCATTACCCAAACCTTTGTGTTGTGGGGCTTTCTTCAAGGGTTGACATCAATGACAACCAACCTTAATCAACACACTGTATATATGTCGGGATTGGAAACTATGTTATCCTAGACATGGAACATAACGAAATCATAGAGAAAGTGCAAGCCATGGAGAATCAAGAATGTTTGTTCGAAATCTATTGTAGGATGTCATTCGATGGAGCTTGTTCAAGCTCTGGGAATGGAGTTGGAATTATTCTTATGATTCCAAGTAAGATTGTACATCCACATGCTATTAGACTGGAGTTTGCATGCACTAATAACGAGGCAGAGTATGAAGCATTGATTCAAGGGATGGTCCTCGCACAAGAAATGAAAATAGAACATCTAATTGTAACTGGCGACTCCGATTTAATAATAAATCAGGTCACCCAGAACTATAAAATCAAGAAAGAAAGACTCAAGCTATACTTCAAAAGAGTTAACGAATTGATGGAGTCTTTCAGTTCCTTCAACATATCTTTCATTCCAAGGGACAAGAATCACAAGGCAGATTCACTACCCTTGGCTGACTCTTTGTCAAACCAAGACGATATCTAAAGCAAAACGTCTTTCCAAGTAGAAAGAGATTTCCAACCGTCTGTGCTCGATAACATCGAATATTTGCAAGTGTTTGAGAACGATGAACAGCTGGATAATTTTTTGTTGAACGATGATGATGAAGATGATCACTCGTCTGTTGTCCCTAAATATTATATACAATTTGAATCTCTTTTAACGAAAGATGATCAAGCTAAGAATCTCCTTGAAGAAGTTTCAATTTGAAAAGTGCAAGAGACAAGAAAAGTCAATATTGGAACTAACAGTTCCCTGAAATATGTCAACTTGGGAGTTGATTGTACCACTAAGGAAGTTGATTAATATGTTGTCTTGTTCAAAGAATACATTGATGTGTTCTCTTGGACCTATGATGATTTGAAAGATTACGATAAAACTATATTCCATCATATCATTCCTTTGAGGGAAGAAGCAAAGTCTGTGAAGAAAAAAATAAGGATGATGAATCCAAAACTGAAACCTCTGGTAAAGAATGAATTGGAGAAATTGAAGAAGCCAGGAGTAATTTATCTCATTAGACACTCCAACTAGATTTCAAATCCTGTGATTGTAAGAAAAAACACTGGGAAATCTGAATGTGTGTTGACTTTAGAGACCTTAACAAAGAAAGCATAAAGGATAACTTTCATTTACCTAATATGGAGTTCCTTCTCCAGCAAATCATTGGATTAGCCTGCATGTCCATGTTGGATGGTTTTTCTGGGTATAACCAATTCTTGGTAGTTGAGGAAGATAGGGCAAAGACAGCATTTATCACACCTTGGGAGACATATGCATATGTTGGAATGCCCTTTGGTTTGAAGAATGTGGGAGCTACATTCCAGAGGGCCATGGATCATGCATTCAACGGGTTGATAGAAAATTCTATGGTAGACTATCAAGATGACTTGACATTACACTCAAAAACAAGGGGTAATCATATCCATCATTTGAGAAAAGCTTTTGAAAGATGTAGATTATATGGTGTCTCTCTTAATCTAAATAAATGTTTGTTTGTTGTAACTCAAGGAAAAAGGTTGGGCCACATTGTGGGCAAGGGATTTACATAGATCCAGAAAGAGTTAAATTAATAAATGAGCTCAATCCCCCGACATCCAATAAGGGAGTCCAATCATTTTTCAGTAAGATCATTTTTTTGTGAAGCTTTGTTCCGGACTATGCAAGTATCGTAAAGTTGATCAATTTGTTGTTGAAAAAGGAGCAGAGGTTCGAATGGACAGCGGATACTCAAGAAGCTTTCAATAATATCAAAGGATAAATCAACATAGATTCAGTCCTCATTAACCCAGATTTTCAAAGAGATTCCATCATCTATTCATTTGTTATAGAGACAGTTGTTGCATCTGTTCTTACTCATAAGAATACCAAAGGTGAAGAAATCCCAATAAGTTTGATGAGAAAAACCCTACATAACAATGAGTTGAGGTATTCAGAATTGGAAAAGCAAGCCTTGGCTCTTGTAAATGCAGTAGCGCATTTTCGAACATACATATTGCACTCCCATGTCATTTCATATGTTCGCTCATCACCAGTAAAGATGCTTTTGAATCAACAATTGAGAGAAGGAAAATGGGCTAATTGGTTGGCAAAGATACAAGAATATGATATTGAGATTAAACCTTTAAGGGCTATTAAAGAACAAGGCTTATGCAAGCTCATCGTGAATGTTGATTCTATGGACGGAATGATTTCAATTTCAGTAGGAGAACCATTAGTTAATTCAGAGTGGTACGGAGATATTATATTCTACTTAAGGTTCAGGCAATTTCCTATCACCATGAACCCCAAAGAGTGAAGAACATTGAAGATGAAGGCAAATCAATATATGGTGATCGTTGATATATTGTTCATGAAGAGATTTGATGGTATACTACTGATATGTCTTGATGAAAACCAAGCCCAAGAACTGATGAGATAATTCCACGAAGGATTATGCGGTGGACATTTTTCACCTATTGCCACCTCCCACAAAATAATAAGAGATGGATTCTATTGACCATCAATTTTCAGAGACTCATATGCCACGATAAGGAAGTGTGTATCATGCCAGCAGTTTTCAGGAAAAATGAATAGATATGTGATGCCCTTACAACCCAGAATTGTAGAACAACCATTCTCCCAATGGAGACTTGATGTTGTCAGTCCAATTAATCTGAAGTCTAACAAGGGACATATGTACATTCTCACGGCTATAGATTATTTCACAAAATGGCCGGAAGTAGTGGCATTAAAAAAGCATGATTCTGAAAAGCTAATTAAGTTTCTCAAAGATAATATTTTGTCGAGGTTTGGTGTCCCAGATAAGTTTATCACAGATAATGGTTCGATTTTCATCAGGTCAAAGTTTACAGAGTTTTGCAGATAATATGGAATTATCATGTGTCAATCATCAAATTATTATCCACAAGGTAATGGCCTTGTTGAATCCAAAAATAAAACACTTGTTCAGATACTGAAGAAAACCATTGAAAATAACCAAAGGAATTGGCATCTGAAGCTGACTGATGCGTTGTGGGCAAGCCAAACAAATCCAAAGGATATCACTGGGATGTCCCCTTATACATTGGTTTATGGGAAAGAAGCGAAAAATCCAATTAGCCTCTAGCTCAATGCATTCACTTATGTGGTTAATACCGAAGATGCAAAAGAGAGTTCACCAATCCAAAGGAGGATCAACCAGATGTTAAAATTTGAAGAAGAACGAAGGAAAGCCCTGAAACGAACCTCTCAAAGGCAGTAGAGTGTCAAAAGATACTTTGATCAGAGCACAACTGTAAAGAATTTCCAAAAGGGAGAGCTTGTGTTACTTTGGAACAAGGCCAAGGAGAAATTGTCGATGCATACAAAGTTCTAAGCGCTCTGGATTGGACCATACGTCATCAAGAAGATATTGTGTTTTAACTCTTATATACTCCAAGATATGAAAGGTAAAAGATTAATGCTTCTTGTCAACGGGAAACATTTGAAAGGTTTCTTCTCCTAAGACTTTATCATTCTCATTGTACATAATTTTGTTTTTCAGTTTGTATATTATTACTCTGACTCCATAGCCCAATAGGCAGAAGCACCTGGTCATGAAAGGTTTTGGATTCTTGACAACCCACAGGGGGTTATCATCCCACAATTGGAGCCAGTTGTTGAGATCAGTTCTCGCTTCCGAAATTTCCCTCCCCTTTTCTATTTTTCCAAAAAAAAAAATCCATTTTTTCCCTCTTCTACACTTACCCAAATTCCCCTTTTCTTTTCTCCCTTCTATTCTCCCTTTCCAATTACTATACTTAGTCATTTTTTGAAACAGTGGGTTCGCGAGTTGGCAGACTAGCGAGTTCTCACTACCATTCATATTCTCATATGAGGAGTCTGATCGACCATCGTATCATCCTATACTTAACCGTTTCTGCAGTCGCGGGTTCTCGGGTTTGCGAGTTCAAGCTTTCATATCCCATGTTTTGTGATATACATTTTGCACCCAAAAGATCTGTGATCTACATTTTGACTGTCGGACTCCCCGAGCTCCTAAGGATCTCATCTCTCCTATATTGAGTTTGATCGATCACATTGCAACACTTAGCCAACTTTCAACCTTTCATGATTGCGGGTTCGTGGGTTGGAGGGTTGGAGGGTTCACAAAATTCCCAAATCCTAATTGCTCTCATTCGTCCCCGCCACCTTTGTGTTTTTCCCAATATGCATTTAGTATGGTTTAATGCTAATAACTCATCATGAAGGTTCTGTAAAGATAATCATTAATAAGTGAAGGGCTCGAGGAGTTTTCTTATTAAATCACCATTTGCGGAACATTATATTATCTCTCTCAAGCACTCATTTCAAATATTATCTAGATTAAAAGAACGCTCTCCTCAACTTATAGCAGTAGCAAATCCACAAAATTTCTAAGGAGATACTTTGAACATTTTTGGATGTGAGGAACAGAACGTTTAGTGGTCTAGAGCGTATTCTTACTATGCATATCCTTCTGCTCAGAAAGAAGTAATTTGGACATCCGAAATTGCTCGGGCAGGGTGTGTCCCTAAACTTTTCAACTACAAGGAACTGGTTTCCTGGTGCGCTGAGAAATATATATCAAGTCAGCGGACTATTCAACTTCACGACCATTCTCATGTCTCTCTTTCACCTCAAGTGTTCCATAAAATGTTGAAGCTCCTCGAGCCGACACTTACTTTCAAAGGCGAGGATTGCAGGGATTTCCTGAAAAATCACGACAATCGCCTGGACCTCTTGCATGAGTTCTTGGAGAATTTTGTGGCCATCCCTGAAGATATTACTAGGTTGTAGGGCAACTCGTTCAAAAACCCCTTTCAGGAAATTGTTTGGTTATTTAACAGGGTGACAGACCGAGAAAATACCACCAGTATTTCTCGTATGATTCTTTATATCCTATATTTTACTGTCAAAGAGAAAGATTTTTATTGAGGAAAATTAATTTCCATTGAAATATCTTCCCAATTATCACAGTGCAAAAATGATAAGAAATTCTTTATGGCCTCTTATTTGGTATTTGCGATAGCATATTGTTGTCAATTTCATAAATTGTCTATATGCAAGAAGGTGAATTGTGAATTCGACCCAGTGACTTTTGGTACCAAGTGTTGTGGAGGCACAAAGATTCCTTGCATTTTTATGAAGTTTCCAATGACTTTGTCTCAGGTTTTAAAAGATTGTTGTTTGGAAAAGATACCCCCAGAATATCCTCCCAGGGAAGTAAATTCCTGGACAAAAAGGGGACGTTGGAGCAAATGGAAAATTACAATGTTATCAGGACTTTCGATGCTAAGGAAAATCCTTCCTTTCTTCCATGTCATATATCTGACAGAATGTTTATTACAGAGGTGGCACAGCAATATAATTTATGGCTGCACTTTTTTCATGAGAAACAGAAAAAGAAATTCATACCCTTGCCTTGGAAAATTTGGGACTTTGTATTCAGAAATATGAACAAAATCGATGAATTTGCAAACCACTTCCACAATCTGAATCTCAAGTATGCTAAAAGGATAAAAGGGTTTGACCCTAACAGAATTTTTGTGAAACATATGTTAGCTGTGGGATTTAGCAATCCATTTATCCATACTGTTCTAGGAGAAGAAAAAGATAATAACATGGGCGATCCTACTCACAATGTTGGTCGTACCCAGTCCCCAACTGTTACTCCTAAGACTACAACATCTCAGAGCAGTGCTCCATCGACCTACCCATCTAGAAAAGTGATCAACATTAGTTCAAGTGGAGGAGGAGAAAAGAACCCCCCTCCGAGAAAAATTGAAATCTCACATAAACTTCCTCTAAGGAAGAAGAGGAAAAATATTGTACAAGAGGAAGAACATCGCGTCGAAAGTGACATCAACAACTTCTCCCTCGAAGATATGGAGCTCAAGGCTGAAATCGAGAAAATGTTTCCTAACATTGATCATCCAAGAGGCACGACCCACCAGAATCCGTCGTTGGAAATTATTGAGAATGAGACTTTGATGAAGAAGAGTCATTTGTATTTCAAAGCATTGTCTTTGACAGCAAATCTAAGAAATTAATTATTAAGAAGAGTGATGTGAAGAATAAAAAGGGAAAATCTCGTTTAGAGGTTAAACTAAGAAATATTCGGCCTTCCCAGATTTCCAGAATCCATGGAGCAAACGGTGATGCATTGGACGACTCTATTGGTGGTCTCGAAACGGAAAATACAAAGTTAAAGGAGAGGATTAAGGAAGTGGAAGAGACCTTAATGCCGCTTCCACTCTTTGTCGTCCCTTTGGAAATTGTTGGACCCACCACGTCTGCTACTAAATTAAAAGGATCCTCGAGCTTACGTACATCAGCTAGGAGCTATGTGGAGAATAATATCAAGAAAATATTGGCATTGATCATAGAAGCTTGGGAAATTTCAAAGAACGTGAATTCTTTTGGCTCGAGGGCGCATGACTTTCATGAGTATTTGCAAGCCGACCTAAAAAATGAAGAAGGTTTTTACCTTAATGTTGTGGTACTCTTTGGTGTTAAAGTTTCCAACATGACAAAGCTAAGGAGAAGAGAGGAGGATATTCCCTCTCCAAATCAGATTAAACAGTTGAACGCATGCTGGAAAGAAAAGATAAAAAAACTTGAATAACATTGTTCAAACGTCCAGCCAAACCATATCAAGGAGGGAGGAACTATTCAAAAGACTCACGAAGGTAGACTTAGCCGGAAGCACTAACGAAGTCCAAGATCCCAAGTTGATCCTCAACTCGTTGTTCCTAACAAAGAAACAGTTTGATGAGAAATTTGAGATCTTTAAAGGGTTGTCTGTGGAAAAGTTATATGGCATACTCGAATATAATGAGGACGACATAGACAATTGGCTAGTGGACTACTTTGTGAAAAAACAAGATATTGAAGAAGCATTACATGGCACTTCCCTTGATCTAAGAGACTTGGAGGGTGAGTTGTTCAACATCAAAATTCAACATGAAATCAACGTGGAAACAATGAAAAGTTATATCGAAGAATGTTTCAAGAAAGCTATCGATAAACTAACCAATGAAGGGAAAGAAACAGTTGAGACGGTTCCTATAGCCGTTGATAAAAACAATAAAAACACATCAGCAAGCTAGTGAAAATGACGAGAGACCATCATAGTAAGTTTATGTTGATCACATCCTTATTTTTCTTTATAAATTCCTTCATCCAGTTATTCCACCTCTTTCACTAGAAAGGTTTAACCGAAGACTGATAACTCCTTTTTTCTTCTTACCAGGTCTTGTTGTTCTTCTACCACCCACTGTCTTCCTTATAAAAACTTATTTCTTGGATTTATTTGTTTTATTGTTTGCGAGAGCCCCAATCTCAATCTTTAAGAAAAACGCATTTAAAATTTCAAAGAATATGTAACAGACTATATTTTTTAGAAATTTCAAGAGAACTAATTTAGGAACAATCTCGACTGTGCTTTGTAATCATGTTTTCATAATATAAAGTATTTGAGGTTGATCTATCATTATCTTTATTTGAGCTGTCCATATGTCCACTCTGTTAAAGTTCTCTTATGCATGTGGATCATCTTATTTTTTATTTTATGTGATCATAAATCTTTATCTTAAACTATGATGAATGTGAGGAAATTTTGTTTATTTGCTTTAAATGTGTGAAGTGTGTGATTCCTGGTCCTTTCTCGTGAACTTTCTTTATAAAGAAAACAAAAAACCTCTCCCTTTTATTTTATCACAATATTTATGTTTCTTTGAATTACTACGACGGACTCCTATCAAGTCCCACATTTTGAATATATAGAAATCCCAAGAAAATCTAAAGAGGAGTACCACCTCTATAAAAATGCAGGGGGATTTACATCCTCGTGAGGTTGTCATTTTGGTCCTAACGGATTCAAGCATCAACAAGAGATAAAGCATGGCTATTTCCATTTAGCTCTGGGTTGGTTGTTAGTTTTCCCCTCCCCTACTGGTGTTTTTTTCCTTCTGTGGCATCCTCCCCTTCTGACTGTCATTTTTGCCTCTGCCATTCCAATGTTGCATGAGAGGGGGAAACCGAAACGTGGGTCGACTTATTACATTTTTGTGGCTAGACATCGTCGACCTGACCCCTCCTCTGCTCTAATTCTGCATCCCCTCTCTAACAGAAGCCCTGATGGTCCTTCCTTGGAGAATTCCCCATTTTCCGATCAAAACTAGATGGAAGATGATAGTGTCATGGCTTATGTCGAGGAAGAGCTCCCTCTAGTTCCTCCTCAAGTACCTCTAGATTCTCTCTTGTTCTCTACCTCAAACCTCCAGCCTCCTCCTCACAACTCTGGACGATAGTCTCAGGGAGTCGACCCTGCTTCAAATATGGAAAATTGTCTAGTTGAGGAAGAAACCCCTCAAGTTTGGCACAATGACATAATTTCGACAACAGCTCAACCTGTCTGTGAGCCTCAACATGTTGCATCCTCTATGCTAGAGGCGCCCAACACTTGCCATCTCTCAGAAGAACCCCTGCAACTCATCTTCGACATGAGAAGGGACGTGACCGATCAACTTCACCATCAGAATATCTTGTCATTGCTTGGATGCTTTATTTGATTATCTTTCAGGCAAGCGTGTTAAGCGTAGATGCACAACCCGGGTTCACCTAGTGTTTAGTTTTATTTGTTGTTGCTATGCATCATTGTTAAGAGCAGCCATAGTTTTAGCTATGTTTAGGACTAGTTTTGTTTTCCAGTTTTTCTCAAACTAACAAAAATATGAATGTTTGCTCTCGACCGCCACTTGTTCTGGTTTCCATATCTATCGCAGAACAGATGGCAAGTTTAGCCATGTGTACTCGTATGCAAATTATTTAAGGTAATACAATTTTACTTAATATATATATATATATATATATATATATATATATATATATGCAACCATCAAATAAAATCAATTTGCAAAGTCAAATGTGTTTCCATCAAAAATCAATAAATAATTATATCTATTGCACACGTATACTTATCATATATGTGTTTCCATCAAAAATCAATAAATAATTATATATATTGCACTAGTATACTTATCACATATGCTTCATAGTTATTGCTACTAAACACTTTCCAATGTATGTAGTGACATAAATTTTAATTTTTTATTTTATTATATCTTCTAATTTATGAACACACAAAACATTGTGTAAACAATTTATTATCTAATTTATACACTTACGTGTTGGAATATAAATACATTGGGTAAACAATTTATTATCTAATTTATAAACTTACGTGTTGAAATATGAATGCATCCAGCCTTTCATGTACCTCTACATGGTGGCTGCACAATAATTTAACTTCACTCTACTTACAACATTACCGCTTCTTGTGAGTACAGTAAATTTCACAATACAAGCCACATGAACTAAGTGTTGTGTAACCCTTGTTTCTTAAAGTAGTGCAACTTAAACTGGAGCATCGTGCTCCCCTTATATATTTATTATGTGAATTTGTCCTAAAAGTTGTTCAACTTAACACTTGCGCATTGTACTTTCCATAACTTATTTTA
The DNA here is from genome assembly GCA_009831015.1 of Picea engelmannii. Classification (NCBI taxonomy): domain Eukaryota; kingdom Viridiplantae; phylum Streptophyta; class Pinopsida; order Pinales; family Pinaceae; genus Picea; species Picea engelmannii. Next base: position 1,359,719 of record ML782793.1, read on the forward strand.
TATAATTTAATCATTTCCATAAAATGTTCTATATTCCATAATGTGTTGAGAAATGGATTATTCATTTTATATGTTACTGTCTAGATTGTAGATGGAGAATCCATTTTATATATTATATAGTTGTAAATCCATTTTACACGCTATCTTCTATTTGATCAACAAACATATCATCTATTAAATATTTAAATATGTAGCAACTAATTATCTTAATCAGACACATTATTTGTAGAGTTTTGATATGTAAATTGTACTTGTAGAGTTTTGATATGTAAATAGCAAAATGAATATTTTTTTATTGTATTTATTGTTTTAACAAAATTGCTGATATGTAAATTGTACTCGTAGAGTTTTGATATGTAAATAGCCAGATGAATATTTTTTATTACATGTATTGCTTTAACAAAATTGCATATAATGTTCTAGATCTTGTTTATGTAACATCATACTTGTAACCAGTGCAAAAACATCTTTTTTAATTTTATTCTAAATACATTTGTGTAAATTTATTCTAAATTCTATTAGGTTTTTTCTTTATGTAAATTATGATGCATACATGATAAGATGTTACACAACACATTTTAGAAAATTTTACTTATAGTGTTCCTTAGATGTATGTACTGTTGAGGGCTTTTAAAGTGTAAACAGCTTAAGACATGCTAATATCATATCACAATCTTGTTAAATTTTGAAATTTTAACAATAAATTTTACTAATCTTATCAAATTATGAAAATTTGACATTTTAAAAATGAATATTGTGAACATTATAAAATAAAAGGATTTCAACAACATTAATGCATGTAAAATAATAGAAAAAACACTCCTTCATGTTAAACAAGTAAAATAATAGAAAAACCACTCCTTCATGTTAAACATTTGAATCTCTTTAACATAATAGAAAAAACACCACTTCCCTGTTAAACATAAACATAAGAGTTTCTTTCATCAAACCTTTGAATGTATTTAACATAATAGAAAAACCACCACTTCCATATTAAACATAAACATAAGATTTCCTTTCATCAAACATTTTAAACATAAACATAAGATTTCCTTTCATCAAACCGTATGATATTTCTCAATACATATAAAACACTTCCTACTTATGACCATTGTGTGAATTTATTATTTAATTAAAAAAACAATTTTAATCATCTTAAAATCAATAGAAATGTGTTTTTGATAAATATTTAATTTATTTTCGCTACTTCAAAATTGTTGAATATTCTTATTTTCTTCTTGTTCTTCGAAGTTAAAAACATAAATTTATGATAATTTTATAGATTAGTTTCAATATGATTAAAAATGTTTTCCTTGGTTTCAAATATTTTGATACACAAATACACATCTTCACCCTTATACCTTCCCCTCCCACCATCTACTCACAAAGTTAAAATGTACATTTATACAATTGTTGAATATTATATACCTTCCCCTCCCACCATCCACTCACAAAGTTAAAGATGTTGATTTTCCTTGGGTTCAAAGATGTTGATACACAAATACACATCTTCACCCTTATATCTTCCCCCTTGGGTTCAAAGATGTTGATACACAAATACACATCTTCACCCTTATACCTTCCCCTCCCACCATCCACTCACAAAGTTAAAGATGTTGATTTTCCTTGGGTTCAAAGATGTCGATACACAAATACACATCTTCACCCTTATACCTTCCCCTCCCACCATCCACTCACAAAGTTAACACCATCCACTCACAAAGTTAAAGATGTTGATTTTCCTTGGGTTCAAAGATGTTGATACACAAATACACATCTTCAGCCTTATACCTTCCCCTCCCGCCATCCACTCACAAAGTTAAAGATACAAAGTTAAAGATGTTGATACACAAATACACATCTTCACCCTTATACCTTCCCCTCCCACCATCCACTCACAAAGTTAAAATGTACATTTATACCCAATACCACAACACAAATGCCCACCTTCACTCCCTATCACCCACCCTCCCAAAAAATAGTGTGCATATGTACTGTTATCCCCTGCTGTCTACGCTCCCAAGGGTAAAGGTGTACATTTCTAAAAAAAAAAAAAAAAAAGTGCATTTACCCTTCACCCTCCCTAGACTAAAGTTAAACATTTATAATTTCACCCCCACCACCTACCTCCCAATGTGAAGGTGTGCAATTGTACCTTCACCCCTTTGCCTCTGACTTATACACACACCCACTCAACCTCCCAAGGTGAAGGTCTGCATTTGTACCTTCGTCCCCCAACCCTCCTGGTAAGTTGATACCCATCCTTTTGAATTATTAACCATCGCGTAAGATTAGGAGCATTTTAACCGTGTATTGACAGTTTGGCCCTTTGTTAACAGGTGCAAAGCATCTTCATCATTCATTGCAACAGAACTTTATTAGTGAACAGGTACTCAATCAACAGACTCACATGAGCCTCTCAACTATGGTGCTGTAGGCTGTAGCATCAACTCGCGTCAAAATTGCCTTTCTTTCCGCAAAAACACTATACAACCTGAATAGAGAAGTTTGGCAGCTACCTCACATAGAACTTGGTAGCAATTTAGAATTCCAACATCCCTATCCACTTTCTTAATCTGACAAATAAGATTTGCTAGCAAGCAATCACAGAAAATGTACATTTACATAAAATATTTGCGGGCTTTCCAGAACTGCAAAAGGAATCAACAGCAAATATTTTACAATAGCTCTAGTCATCATCAGATAAGTAAATGACACTTGGAGTGTTACTACAATGAGCCATAGTATTACAATTTGGCTGTGCCGGAACTAGAAGGGGTGAATGTGGCACTTCCAATTCCGAAGCACAAGAAGCTGTTTCTGTTGTGAGAACAGGGGGATTAGATGCATTATTGCCATAAACAAATGATGCTCCAACGTCACCATTATTTTCCAACAAAACACCTTCTTGTGTCTGTTGCACGTCGGTGCTGATGAAATTTTCTACAATACTGCTACTATTCGTCTGTTGCAAATTAGGAGATGAAAGGTGGGGCATGCCTAGTGTTTCACCTAGGCATGCCGCCAATGGTAATGGAAATGGAGACTGTAAATTTCCCACTGCAATCTCAGCAGTACCCTGTGTACCTACTTCCACGAAACCACCAGCACTAACTGTAGGTAAGTTTGCACGCTGAGCATTTGGCAAAGAAAATGAATTGTGCAAAAGGGAATTTGGCTGGCTTTGGTGCAATGGATTACAGCTCGAAATCAATGACCCAGAACTAGAGCTTCTGTTAGGAGAACTAAGAAAATGACCAATTTCATGCTGCTGCAATCTTTGAGTGGTGAGAGAGTTCACATCAGGCAAGTGTGCATTTGATATTATTTCTCCGGTATTTCCTTGAGCTTGCAGTCTTGTTTCAGCCACAACTCCACCTAAAGCAATCGACCCTGGACATCCCGGGGGTTGAATGTTTCTACTCGATATGTCAGGGACGGCAAGATTGTGGGGCGAGGAATTGCCTTGTGCTGCTTGTCCAAGTTGAGTATTTTGCAACGTCGTGCAATGATTAAACCTTCGAGCAGGAACCTGTAAACCCAGAGACCGAGCATCACTTTGTGTGTTGTTGTGTAAGGAAAACATTCCACCAGCTTGCTCTCCACTAACTGGAGGAAAACTGCATGAAGTAGAGATTTCTGGAGCAGTCATAGCTGGCCCTGTCTGGATGACTGGTGTTGCTAACTGAGACAACCTCACATTGGAAGCTGGTATTGCCTGCTGTCGTGGTTGCTGCACTTGGGTTGCAGACCCTGCCAAAAATTCAAATTAGTAATAGGAACTAGTCAATTTTTGCAGTAACAAAATTACAGAGAACTCTTCTACTGGTTAGTAGAAATGAAGAGCTAACATTGAATGGAAAAAAATGACATGAAAAAAATAAACGAAGCCGTAACTGCCTCAAACAGAAATAAAAATTATTGAGACTAGCTAGTAAATTACATAACACAACAAATCGATCAATATATCTGATTCACTACTAAAATCTATTGAGACTAGCTAGTAAATTACATATCACAACAAATCGATCAATATATCTGATTCACTACTAAAATCTATGAATACAACAGGAAACAAATTCATAAGATTGAACATACTTTAACTTTGACTTTTCATGATTAGCTAATCCTTTTCCCATTACAAATCCATAGAGAGAAATCAACAATGCACAACCAGTTGCAAAAGGTTTGAATGTAAGATTGTTCCAGACGAAAAAAAATTATAGATGAAGACAACAATTCTAAGAATAGGTGATTTAATTATTATTGATCACATGATTTACATCTTTCAGCATTTCATTTCAACACGAAACCTCTAAAATCGTGTTACCATTGGGAAGAGAAAGCATCGGTTACACCAGTGTAGAAAAACTGAATGGCTAAATCTCTAATCACCATTGGATTTGCCTCTTGAAAGAAACTCTCAATCTCATATTGCTGCTACTCAAGATTCTCTTGAAATTTCCATGTAATAGGCAGTGCTGCTTCAATTTTCAAGATCCTCAATTAAAGTACTCAAACTATTGACCTATATGGCATAGAACCTGTGGAGCCTCAGAGACGAAGAGCAAAACAGTGGCCCCACAAGCATAGACAGAATCCCAAGCCTAGACTACACCATCCAAGTAGAATGTATGTATATAAGAACAAATATTATTCATTAGTATATATACCTGAACTATAGAACTTAGGATATTAATTATTAAAAGGTGCATTACATAAAAACATAGCTTTATGTGAAAAGTCACCTTGAGGCCTGTAAATACCAAGGCCACTCGTCATTGTATATCATTTCTTATATCACATATTCAATATATTATTTTAATCCATATGGACTCTCTTATGTTATCCTATTTATTTTGGATATTCAGTATATGAACCAAGTTGTTCATGCCATATTCAGGAAATGAACTTTGTTTATAACATTGGTATCAGAGCTGTGTTTCTGATTCCAGCCTTTGGGCACACCTCCTATCAGACCTTGTCTGACATGGCTTTTGGCCCCACGGTTTGTTTTCCGAGTTTCTCTCTATTTACCAGGTCTTTGACCAGCACCATTGGCTATTGGCCATTTAAGGTTCAGAATTCCACTGCAAATTGAAGTTTTGCTGCCATACATGGAAGAAAGGGGAAGATTATTCCGTTGTCAAGCAATCACAGCAATTAGATGCTTGCAATCAGAACAAGAATTGCAGACCAATCATCGGGTTAATAAAAAAAATTAGAATAGGAATTAAGTGGGAAGGAAATTAGCATTGCAAACAGAGCAGTAAAGGACAAATCAAGTAACCTCCAGTCATCGATTGGATCAAAGGAAACTGTGTCCAATGAACCAGCAAATCTATTTACGTAGTGCTAGAACCCTGTAGACCAGTCGATTAAAGGGTCACTGTTGGAAGAATTCGCTATTCTGGATGTTGACGCAGTGCCAGCAGTAGAGGCATCTCAGTGACGTGTGATAAAAATGAAGAAATTTATTGCCTTAAGAATCATAGTCAAAACTTGATCGTGCAGATTAAGAAGTTAAAAGGTGAAAAGACGTCGCAACAAGAAATGTCGAATCAACTTACCAACAAGGAATCATTGATAGATAAAGAAACAATGACTAAATAGTAAATCCATTGAAATAAAGAAGTCATCTGATCTCGAAGTACAAATGAAGGAAATTCCAAGTGTACTTAATAATAGAAAATTAGAAATTCAGTGATCAACAAAGCAACTCAAATATGAAGAAGACATAACACGAAAAGTCAATCAAGAAAATATGACAAGTATGAGAAGGAAAGATCAGGTTACAAAGACACCTTATCGACAACCTGATCACAAGAGCCGATACTTTAACCAATCCATGTATCAACATTGTTCAGAACAAAGACAATATTCAAACTACATTCCAAAAAATATTAATTCCAGTACAATTTGGTCTCAAAGTAGAAGTCATCTTGGGAATTGCAACACAACAAAGTTCATCTCAATGCACAACTGTTTAGATGGCTGATTAGATCCTAGGAGGTATATATTCAGCACTAGAAACAGAGTGATGCAACCTGCCAAAGGCCCGAGAAGCTTTATGATACATCCCCAACCAAGGTTTGCTTCCTAATCTGAAAAGCAAGGCCAAACTGCACAATTCGCAGACGTCCGATGCAGTCCAAAATCTAAAAGTTGAGCCACAAGCCTCAGAAAATATGTTTTCAGACTACAAGCCTCAACAACTAAACTAAGAAAGTACAGAACTGGACTGTGAACATCAGAGACAATCCTTGGTAGATTCATAGCATGAACAGTAAGCCTCAGCTGCAAGCCTCGGAAGATTCATAAGCCTGAACCACAAACCTCAGCTGCAGGATTCACAAAAGTTACAGCCTTAACCATAGGCCTCAACCGTTTGCCTCTTGAGAAATTTGATGCAGCCTCAGAACTGAGCTGCAGGACTGAAGAAATGTGATACAACACAAACCATGGACCTTGGAACCAAACTATGGTTCACAAAAGCTGTTGAAATACATATCATATCAGTGTGGCATCTGAAACACCAGTAAACCCCCATGCATAGATATATAAGACAGTACAACACACTAAACAAGATGTTGCACCAACTCGAAAAATTGGCAGCAGACTTTCAAGAATAGTTGGCTAATCTCCAGCTTCAAGTTAAGTCCCTGGTATAGGATCTTATATCTAGCTTCAAGTTAAGTCCCTGGTATAGGATCTTATATCGATAAAGTTTTAACAAAGCATTTGCTTGTAATAAGGACATAGCAATTGCCTTAAGGGGAAAACTCCTCTTCTATTAAAGAAATTATGCTAACACAATAGAGAACATTGTCCTTCACCATGATACGCTGTGAATCAGTTGAGAAGATCTATCCTGAAGTAAAAATGACTTGACCTGGTTGTGTACCACCCTAAAAAAATTTAATTGTGAGATTAATCAATAGTTGTTGGCTGAGAGAGAAGACTAGTTAGCAAACGCAAATCTCAGGTTGAGATTGCAAGCGGACAAAAGGAAACCCCCCACCCCAAATTGTTGAACCAGTCATACATGCCAAAGTCAAAGAGGATACACTCAGATAGAAAAAATTCAGTCTCCAGATGTGGGGCACTCCGAATGCTTACTTATTGTCATCTCTGACAATCTGAGGTTATACCACACAGATTATTCCTTTCTGTAGAAGATACACTTTTTGCATTAAGGAAGAAGCAAGACCTCATGGCTAGAGCAGTAAACATGCATCGATGACAATTTCAAACATATGAAGGTAGATGAACACAAACTAAGTGAGGACGGGAATAGCTGGGGCCACATAAGTAGATAAGTGGATAAATAAATAGAAATAAAATTAACATGAACATTACCGTCGATATATGACCAAGGTGGGTCAACGAGACTGTAGAAAGCATGTTACAAGGAAAGGTCCTGATCTGATTAGAGACCAACACCCTATCGGATGAATGATGAATGGGGCATGACCCTGTCAACCATGATGCCAGGGGATAGCACAAATGGTCTTTTAGAATTGTTGTCTTCAACTATAATTGAGCTTATAGTCATCCCCAAGTAAATTACTGGATATTATTGCAGATGGTGACTTGGTATCCCTAATAGAGACAGAGGAGTCCTAAGAGGTGTACCTCTAACTTTGGGATATCGTAGGCTTTTCAGCTTGTAGACCAGAAACCAAATGTTTCAAGGAGTGTGAGGAGCTAAAGTGATCTGGCATTCCTTTTCAAATATTCCGGCCAGACAATGATCCTCACTACAGGCACAGATACTCTAGGTACATATGGACCCACTTACATAGGAGCCCTCACTTTATAGGCACATCTTCTTCACAGTTTTATAATTCCCTTGGTTGTTCACTCTTGAGACAAAAGGTAAACCACGTATCTTGATTTGTACCTATGCTTCCGTGAACTCGAGGATATTATTAGATGATTTCAATGTCCACAAGGCCTCACCCAGACCCCTATCCATGATGTTTAAGATGATGAATTAATTAATTTATGCGGTCATCCTTCAGATCAATATAGTACCAGAGCCTTGAGCATCTAGTTCTGATAATTATGTACCCATCAAGTTGGGTATCAGAGCCTTGTTTATCAAGTATTGATATCCTTGAGATTGAGCATAATTTGGTGTCAAAGCTCTGTGCATACAGAGTACCGATACCAATGAATATTGATCAAGAGGTATCAAAGCTGTGTGGATCCAAATCCTAGCACCTGTAATATTGATCAAATTTTTTGTTATTAGAGTTGTGTATCTATTTCCCAGTACCTGTAATATTGATCGAATTTTGGTTTCAGAGTATGTTTGTGCAAGGCTGTTGGGAGTAGGGAGCGGGAGCGGGAAGCAGAAAGCGCAATTTTCAAAAATATCCGGGAGCGGGAGTGTTTCGGGAGCATTTTTTATATAATACATATTTTAATATATTTTGATGCATATATATTAAAAAAAAACATGCAGAATGTCAAATAAATTGCAAAAAACATGAAAACATAGATATAAAATCATTTAACTATTGGATTAGTGATGATCATTAAAGCATCAATCATTTAGTACACATATAACATCAATCATAAAAATGTCATCAATAGATTGTAACAGACAACATCAACCACAAAATGAAATAGACTCTAGAGCATCATATTCATTACCAAAGAGTTGTAAAATTTAGTCAATAGTTCAAATTTCAAACTTCAAGATTCAAAGGTAAATTGTCATATAATGTTCATAACTTCATTGTTTACAGAATAAGCCATAATAAAGAGTCAAGACGAAGTACTAAGTCCTAGTGACTACTAAACAGGAAAAAGAAAAAGAGATCTAGTATATATTAACAAGTACTAAGTACTATGCTCTAAGTTTTCCTCTTGCCACAAGAAACTTCTAGTTTCTTTTCCCATACTCTTTGAGTTTGAAGAAGAGGAGTAGGAGTAGGTGGAACTTGGAAGCGTTCGTGTAACACAACTAGCAGCTGAATGGCCCCACGTGACAATGGACGCTGTGAAGATAAAGGCAAAATTGATGTATTTGGAACACTGCTAGTGGATGGGGGTGGCATGTCTCCTCCAAGAAGGGAAGTGGGATAGGTCCCAATTTAGAAAATTGGAGTTTAAACCCTTCCGAATCCATTTTGAGGCAGGGAGCATTTTTTTTCCCAAGGGAGCGTGCTCCTGAAAAACGCTCCCTATGGGAGTGCGCTTCAGGAGCGGGGGTGAAGGGAGGGGAGCGGGGGGTGGGGTGCTCCCCCGCAGCATATTTGTGTGCACTGGACATATGTGAGGTGCTTGGTGCCAATGCACAACCATGAGTCATGCAAAGACTCCAATTCAAGGATACAACCTCACAAGCAACAGAGACAGAGAAGGCACCATGGATGATGAAAGAGGGCCAGATTTTGAAGAAGTGAGATTTGGCCGATTAGATGACAACATTTCTAGCTTAATGGAGCAAATTAGTATGATGACAACAAGAATGGCCAAGGACAAAAGTAGACCCGCTGCAGGTAAGCAATCCATGAAAGGCGTCCAAAAGGAGCTGGCATATTTAGAAATCCAGACATTGGATGATGTTTTCTCAAAGACAGTACGTGGAGGAGAAGAATAATACCTTACAACTTCGGAAGGCCAAAGGGAAGTCTCCAAGGAAACCTACCGCATCAGTAGAACATTTAGCAAGCAAGGAGGCCCTAAGAAAGACTGAAGGCAAAGGGGAAGATGAACACAGTCGCACAAGTAGTCTGTAATAATTGCCAAAAGCGGGGGTATCTGAAAGAGAAAGGTCGAAAACTCCATCATGAGTTAGCACCTGATCCTGGTTGAGATCAATGATTGACCAAGTCCAAGACAGTTTGGATTGGTGTTGAGAAGTACAACATAAATTTGTCTATGTAGGGGCGCAAAATTGGTTGCTGCTTCATAAGAGTGAATTGCACAGAAGCAATTCCCAAAGGCAGTGCATTGCAGTGGACAATCCTTGCACAGTTCAGAGTGGTAACATGTGTTGTGTGACCAATTGCACTAAAAGCCAGGTTATACAATCTAGGACTGTGACCCACTCACACATGATAAAGTTTGAACACACTAATACCTTATCGCACAATCATAAAACAATCTACCAACAATACGAACCAATACCAAACCTATTCAGTTATGTTACCAAAAACACGAGGGTCGAGTTCAGGATTCGTGGATCCACAGTGCCGATTCAGATCCGTCTGGATCCACGTGGGATCTGGCTGGAAGCCGTTTATGAAAAACACTGAACCTTATCCCGCGTCGTGGAGGCATTTCAACCGAATTGGAGGCGGATCCAGCGACAGCAAACCCTACCACGTGCGGATCCCAGTAGAGTATACATGTTTTATTTCTCCAGTTCATTATCCCGCAGAACCCACATGTCTAACAGTTTACTCTAGTCTAGATGTTCTGATGCTCTATTCGTTGGAAAAATGAAGTCCTCCTTCTCACCCAAGCAAATTTGTTTAAACTCGTTCGCATCTAGGAATTCGTCACGAGAAAAAGTGTGCATAAGTGTTAAAAAGTATTTTTTCTCCCATCCTTTATCCTCTCCTTTTGCGTACTTAAATTACCACCAAAGATTTTTGCTTGGGGATATACGAAATCT
>ML782793.1:1378054-1430442 GCA_009831015.1 Picea engelmannii
ATCAGTCAATGGAAGAGAAGTTCAACCCAACTTCGAGAGATTATGGCATGATTGCCTGGAAGAAGAGGGTAGACTTAAAAGCATAAATGAACCCTCAACGGTGAAAGACCATGCTCTTTCAGTCAAAGCCAAGAAATGGAAGAGGTTTCATCAGCACAAAGGCAAAGGTAAGAAACCTCAAGGTAAGCACTCTCACTCTCACTCTCACTCTCACTCTCATTTATCTAATGTAAGATGCTTTAACTGTAACAAGCTAGATCATTATGCAAAAGACTGCAGGAACCCTCCTTCATAGCAGAAACGGAGAGGCGGGTTCCATGCTTCAGTTGCAACTGAGGAAGAAGAGCCTCAAAGAAAGAGAACCGTGGCTGCTACTAAAGAACAAGAACAGCACAGAGAAAGTTACCTTGTTTCAGCTCTCTCCAGTACTGTCACCAAATCAGAAGAAATTTGGTTAGTGGACAGTGGGGCTTCCAAGCACATGACAGACTTCAAACAGAACCTTGTGAACTATCGAGATAAGAAGTTCAATATGAAGGTAGAATTGGGTGATGATGGCACTTATGCCATCAAAGGAATTGGATCAACATCCTTCCAGCTTCAGTCAAGTAATGTATTTCATATTGAAAAAATTCTTTATGTTCCTGGATTAAAGAAAAATCGTATATCAATTGCAGTTCTAGAAAGTAAAGGGTACTCAGTAGCCTTCTCCAAAGGAAAGGCTCTTATGTGGCCTTCAAATGAAAGTATGAGCTCAACCATGATAATCGGAGCCCAAGAAGGTGGACTTTACAAAGTCACTGGTCAAGTTATTCAAGCATTAGCTAATGAGATGGTCAACCCCTGCGAACTATGTCACAGAAGGTTTGGACATCTCAACTATAATGCTCTCCCAAGTTTGCAACAGATGGTAACAGATATGCTAGTTTTTTTTCTTTTGAGCATGATAGTATTTGTAGAGGTTGTGCTCTTGGTAAAAATACAAAGAAAGCTTACCCTCACAGTAATAGAAAAACTAATGGTATCTTAGCTCTTATTCATTATGATCTTTGTGGACCTATGACTGCTCCGTCCATGAATGGTTGTCTTTATTATATCTTTTTTACTGATGATTGTTCTCGTAAAACCTGGATTTATTTTATGGAAACTAAAGATGAATCTTTTAGTAAATTTCAGGATTTTAAAAGTGTTGTTGAGAATCAGACAGGTAGACATATACGAGTTTTCAGAACAAACAATGGAAAAGAGTTTGACTCCCACAAGTATGATGATCTCTATCGGGCTTCTGGGATTAAGAGGGAGATGACTGTGCCTTATAATCGCCAGCATAATGGGGTTGCAGAAAGATAGAACAGGACAATTTGTGAAGCAACCAGAGCCATGATGTATGATCAAAATCTTTCGTTGTCTCTTTGGGTCGAAGTTGCAAGCACTGCAGTCTATATTCAGAACAGGTGTCCTCATAAAGCCCTGAAAGAGAAAACTCCAAAAGAAGTTTTCATCGGTAAGAAGCCTACAGTTGACCATTTGAGAATTTTTGGTAGTCCTATCTACATTCACATACCAAAAGAAAAAAGGACTAAGCTGGAACCCTCTGGAAAGAAAGGCACTTTTGTCGGGTATAGTGAGACCACAAAAGCATATCGAATCTATGTACCAGGGAAAAAGTACATAGAGGTCAATAGAGATGTGACCATCCATGAGGAAGCTGCTTTTTGTCGTTCCAGGGAACTTCCATGTGATACAGAAGAGCAGGAAGCTCCATCTCTAGAACCTTCTGATTCACAACTTTCAGATGAGCAAAGGGAGGAGGCCAGAGAGCCTTCAGTGGATCCCATAAGGTATTATGTTGAGTTTCCCCTAGAGAAAACCTCCTGTCAAAAGGAAGCCAGCATGGTGCGATGAAATTTTAAAAGAAGTAGAAAAGAATGCAGCACCTAAAGGTACCTTCAGAGAAAGCAAGAAACCAAATAAATACTCAGGATTGATAGCTCAGTTGAATTTTTTAATTGACTCAGAACCTTCCACTTTTGACGAGGCTTCCAATCATAAAGTGTGGAAGGATGCCATGATAGAAGAGTACGAGTCAATTTTGAAGAATGATGTATGGGAAGTGGTCCCAAGACCTCAAGGTAAATCAGTAGTAACCTCTAAATGGATTTACAAAATAAAGCATGAAGTTGATGGCAGTATTCAAAAATTCAAAGCTAGATTTGTAGCTCGTGGCTTCTCTCAAAAAAAAGGAATTGATTATGACGAGATCTTTGCTCTTGTTGCCAAGTATACCTCTATCAGAATCATCATCTCTCTTGCTTCAGTTTTTAATTGGAAACTTCACCAAATGGATGTTAAGACTGTCTTTCTTAATGGTGAAGTTGAGCAAGAGGTTTATATCGAGCAACATGAGGGTTTCGTGATCCATGGAAAAGAATACCATGTCTGCAAACTCAAGAAAGCCTTGTATGGATTGAAACAAGCTCCGAGAGCTTGGTATGGAAGAATTGACAGTTTTTTTCAAAGTCTTGGGTTCACCAAGAGTATAGATGACCCTAATCTTTATATAAAGATTGTGAAGAATCATCCTATTATCTTGGTTTTATATGTGGATGATTTGTTCCTTACTGGAGAGGAACATCTGATAGCTCAGAATAAGAGGGAGCTATCAGCAAAGTTTGAAATGAAAGACTTAGGTCTTATGCATTACTTTCTTGGCTGGCAGAAACCTAGTGACATCTTTCTCTCACAAAGCAAGTATGCAGTTGATGTGCTTCGCAAATTTGGGATGTTGGACTATAAGACCAAGATCACGCCTATGATTTCTAACCTGAAGAAGTTACATGATCAAGCTACAGGTTCAAATCCAGAAGACCCTATCGTATATCGTCAGGTTATTGGGTCCTTGATGTATCTAGTACATACCAGACAGGATATTTGTTACGCAGTGAATGCCCTCAACCAGTTCATGTGTGAACCGAAACACATTCATATGGTTGTTGCTAAGCATATTCTCAGATATGTCCGAGGGACTATAGCCTATGGGCTCAAATACACTTCCAGTGGAGGTGTAATGCTAAATGGCTATACAGATTCAGATTGGATGGGCAATACAGTGGAACGGAAGATCACTTTCGAATATTGTTTCAATTTGGGTTCAGCTATGATCTCCTGGTCCAGAAGGAAGCAGGGCTCCATAGCCCAAAGCACTGCAGAGGCAAAATATATTGTTGCAAGTGATGCCAATAGAGAATCAGTGTGGCTCAGAAAGCTACTCTCAGATTTGTTCAGTGTTGAGCTGGAACCCACAGTAATTCACTGTGATAACCAAAGTTGTAATAAAGCTCTCCGAGAATCCTGTGTTTCATGACAAATCGAAACACACTGAGATGAGATATCACTATGTTTAGGACATGGTGCAAAAGAACATTCTTAGTATTGAGTATGTTCCGACAGTGGAACAAACTGCGGATATTTTGACCAAGCCCCTTTCGTTGACAAAGTTTGTGTACTTTCGAGACAAGCTTAGTGTTGCTGAGAATGCCTCTCTTGCTGAGAGGGAGTGTTAAAATTAATGCAGCTGTAAGAGCGATTCTCCTGGAGGGTGGCAAAGACCCTAGTTGAGATCTAGGGACCCTAGTACACTCTTGGGGTTCTTGGTCTGGGACCAAGCAGTTAAAGCCATGGAAAAAGACCCTAGTGAGGGCCCCCAGTGTATTGTTGGGGTTCTTGGTCAAGAACCAAGCAGTTTGATGATATAAGTCCCTAGATGTGTTCTAGGGCCCCTGGATGTGGTCCAGGGAATCCTTGTTCAATGCTTGGATTGATCCTTGGTTGTGTACCTTAGTGAATAAAACCCTAGTGGTGATCTAGGGCCCCCAGACACGTTTTGGGGTATCCTGGTCTGGGACTAGGCAGTTTCTTAGTTAAGTACCAAGGCGAGATGATCTGTGATCTTCTTCTCTCTCGAGATGATCCATAACACCTAGGAGCAGTTAAGAAGGACATGATCAAATCATTGACCTTCCTCTTATGTTGGGATGATAAAATATTACAAGTTATATCGTGAGATCTTTGTGAACATTCTGCCATTAAAGAAGAACCCCCCCCTTGACCCTATTTGAGCCACGTCCTCCTTATTGTTTATGTGGTCTTGGTCTTTGCTAGATGCATTGACTTGTTGACTTTCTAATTAATATTTTATGATTAAAATATTAATTATTTAATTTGTTTAAATGTTGGGTTTTAATCTAACCCTAAAATCAGGGCTAATTTGCAAACCCTAACCTACCCACCTAAACTATAAATGAGAGACCTATCCCCTCACTCTCACTCATTCTTCTCCTCTCTTAGCCGAGTCTTAGTCTGAAATTATTGTTGCAGCTCCTTCTTGTTTCAGTTTAGTAAAGGGTGTGGCCTCCTTGGAGCTGTTTCTTTCTCATGCTGGGTGCGGCCTCCTTGGAGTTGTTTCTTTGTCTTGTTGGGTACAGCCTCCTTGGATCTGTTTTGGCCTCCTTGGAGATGCTTCTTTCTCTTGTTGTGTGTGGCCTCCTTGGATCTGTTTCTTTCTCTTGTTGGGTGCAGCCCTCTTCTTGATCATTCTCTTATTGCTAATGGTGTGGCTCCTTCCTTGATCATTCTTTTGTTGGTATAGGGTGTGGCCCTCTCCCTTGGTTCATTTCTCTTGCTGGTATAGTGGTGCATCCCTCCTTTAGATCAGCCTCTTGTTGGGTATAGGCTACGGCCCCCTACTCTCCTCCCTTCCAGCCTGCCACTATTTTATTGTTGGTGCCATCACCCTTTTTGTTGCCACTACTTCAGTACTGGTGCCACCTGTTGTTGCCACTATCCTCTTTTTGTGACCTGTGTTTTGCTACCTTTCCTACAGCAGTTAGCACCCTAATATGGGTTTGACGAAGCAGCCCTAAAACTGCTATGTTACTTCTGTCTACTGCTATAGCAAGACTACATTCTTGGACAGTTTTGTTAAGGTTGTTAATGGCCTTCTTTTCAGCCTCTAGTTTGGACAGTGGTGTCCTTGTTTCAACCCCTTACCTGATGATTGACATGTTGGTCAGTTTTCTGATTACACCCTAAAGTTCTTCTTGGCAAGTTTGTTAAAGGCCCATGATGAGATCTACCCCTGAGGGTTTGATCCATGACCCTTATAGCTTTTTCTGAGCATACAAAAAAGAGGATAACATCAAGCACATTAGGTAAATTTGTTCTTTGTTTTTACTAAGGTAATCTTCAGATCTATTGTATTATTTTTGTTTTGGTTTACATCAGAATTTGGAATATATTGTTGATCCAAAACAAACAGTAGTAAATAAAATTAAAAGGATTTTTTTGTTTCTAGTTTGTCCTTAAAATTCTAACAATTTGTAGCTCGACGGAAACTCTTCTTTTTCCAGTGGGCCAATGCACAAAACATAGCTTTGTTTGTTCGTTATCACTGGGTCGATAAGTTTTTTTAGGGTCGGTATTCAATTAGCGCCCCACTTTTTGACACACATAACCGCAGGCGAATGTTTCTTGATCGTTGGATAGAGTGATTACAGTCTCAATTTACAGGTTATTATATCTATGATGGACAGAAGTTATCGCAATGGTGAATGTTTCTCGATTGTTAAAATTAATGCAGCTGCAAGAGCCATTCTCCGAAAGGATGGCAAAGACCCTAGCTGAGATCTAGGGCCCCCAGTACACTCCTGGGGTTCTTGGTCTGGGACCAAGCAGTTAGAGCCATGGAAAAAGACCCTAGTGAGGGCCTCCAGTGTATTGTTGGGGTTCTTGGTCAAGGATCAAGTAATTTGATGGTATAAGTCCCTAGATGTGTTCTAGGGCCCCTGGATGTGTTCCAGGGAATGCTTGCTCGATGCTTGGATTGATCCTTGGTTGTGTACCTTGGTGGAAAAGGCCCTAGTTGTGATCTAGGGCCCCATAGACACATTCTAGGGTGTCTTGATCTGGGACCAGCCAGTTCTTGGCCAGGGACCAAGCAATTTGATGATATAAGTCCCTAGATGTGTTCTAGGGCCCCTGGATGTGTTCCAAGAAATCCTTGCTTGGTGCTTGGATTGATCTTTGGTTGTGTACCTTGATGGATTAGACCCTAGTGGTGATCTAGGGTGCCCAGACACGTTCTAGGGTATCCTAGTCTGGGACCAGGCAGCTCGTGGTTAGGTACCAAGTCGAGATGATGTGAGATCTTCTTCTCTCTCGAGATGCTCCATGAGACCTAGGAACAGTTAAGAAGAAGGACATGATCACATCATTGACTTCCTCTTATGTTGGGATGATAAAAGCTTATAAGTTATCATGAGACTGATGTGGACATTTTGCCATTGAAGAAGAACCCCCCCTTTGACTTTGTCTTGTTACTGTTGCAAACCCTTGCTTGGGTTACGTCCTCCCTTGTTTATGTGGTTGAGTCTTTGCTAGCCACCTTGACTTGTTGACTATTCTAAATAATATTTTACTATTAAAATATTAATTATTTTAATTTGATTATTTTATTAATTGTTTGTTTTGGGGGTTTTTAATCTAACCCTAAAATTAGGGCTATTTTAATAACCCTAATCTACCTACCTAAACTGTAAAAGGGAGAGACCTCTCCTCTCACTATTGCATTCATTTCCTCTTCCTCCAAGCTAAGTCTTGGGCTGAGTTTCTTGTTGCAGCTTCCTTGTTCTGGTTGGTTTATGGTACGGCCCTCCTTGGATATGTTGGTGTAGTAATACGACCTCCTTAGTTTAGTCTTCTCTTTTTGTGATTTGTTGTGGCCTCCTTGATTTCTCTTACTGAGATTAGGTGTGGCCTCCTTGGTCTGAGTTTTTGTTGGTTTGTGGTGCGGCCCCTCCTTTGTTTCAGTTTGGTATTTTGTTGTGGCCTCCTTGGACAGACTTTTGTTGGGTGCGGCCTCCTTGGAACCTTCTCTCTTGCTGGTTTGGGGGTACGGTTTCTCTCCTTGTTGCTAGTGTAGGGTACGGCCACCTTGGATCTGTTGAATTTTTGAATACTAGACTAGTTCACAACTACAATAAATAATCAGGATCTCAAGAAGATTAACCAAGCACAAATTACAAAAAAATGGGTTTGCACATTTCTCCATAGGCAATGCTCTTTCGTTGCCACCCAACCATAGGCATCCTCAAGTGCCACCCCCTAGCATAGCATAGTAGTTATCCTGGGAAACCCTTCTACACAAGGGAAGAAAACCCAACACCTTTTCTTATAGAGAAGATCCACGCCAAAGACAGAATAACTAAGAATAAGCTCTATTCACTAGAGCAAACCAATAAGAAAAAATCCAACAATACTTATCTCAACAAGGAGAGAACTCAGCAATATAATCCCTATTCAGAGTGCTAGAGCACTAGTCCACCTCTAGCACACCACCAAGACTGAGAGATATAAGACTTGCACCTTCCTTCCTTCAGCAGTTGCAGCTGCAACTCTCTTCCAAACTTACGCTATGATATGTGAGAATGTGTCAAATGAGAAGGGCACCACCCTTATTTATACTAATCTAACTAGTGAACTTTTCCAGTGGGGCCGACCTATCCTTTCTGGAAAATATATTTACTTTATCGTTTTTTGGTAGGCCGACTTGACTTCTGGAGCAATATATATATATATATATATATATATATATATATATATATATATATATATATATATATATATATATATATATATATATATATATATATATCTTTTGGGGCTTCTTTAATTATTTCAATGGTTTTCCTTTGACGTTGGCATCTTCTTCTATAAGAAAGGTTGTTCTGTAGGTGAATACCTCCCGCAGCTACCAAAAACATCAACACCGCCTCTTAGCCAAGGAGGTATTCTCCATTATGTTTTTCCTCTGGTTCTCATAGCCTCGCAAGGCTATGCCATGGTCACGCAGACCATGCTACTGGTAGCATCATCACGTCGCACATGGCTACACCCAATGTGGACCTTTTCTAGGGCCTCATCACCACTAGAATACAGTGGGACCTACTTGCCCATAGTGTGGCATTGGGACCTACTTGCTCGTAGTGCATCATCAAGGACCTACTCGCCCATGACGTGTCCACTTGGTCAATTCCCAAGGGACGTGTCCTCATGGTCTACTCCCATGGGACGTTGGGTGCCACCCTAGAATAACTTGTCACTACTCTAACAAGTGTCATGATCAACTCTGTCTCAGAGGAGCGTTCTCCAAGTCGACCCAGCCCGATATGGGGTTAAGATCAGGGGCGTCCCCACAGATCGACCCAGCCCATCTACCTAGGGAGAAGACCCGTCTCAGGTCGACCCATCCCAGCACAACTTTGCAAAAGACCTGTCACAGGTCGACCCAGCTTAGTCCATTGAGGAGAAGACAGGGAGAAGGCACAACACACTCGCAAATCGACCCGGCCCACTGCCCTGGGGAGAAGATCTGGAGAGTGTCCTCACATGTCGACCTAGCCCACTACTCTGGGGAGAAGACCTGGAGAGATATCTCAACCACATGGATTACAACCCAAAGGTCACTGGGCACTAGCCCAGTACAACTTATCAGTCTGTCGATAAGTGTCACACTCAACTCAATCCATCGAGGAGTATCGTCACAGAAGAATGTCTCATGAAGTTGCAATCATCAATACTCCCTCTTAACGAGAGGGGCATTCCACTCCAAGTTTATCACGGAAGTACTCGAACTTCGACTTGGCAAGAGGCTCAGTGAGAAGATATGCAATCTGCTCATCTGTAGGAAAGTACTCCACTAGTACTGCCTTCCTCTGCACCATATCTCGAATGTAAAGAATCATAGTGGGATCCAATATCTGATCAAACAATCCTGCAAGGAGCTTCCAAAGCCACACGGCTTCGCATACTGCCATACATACTGCAATATACTCGGTTTTTGTGGTACTCAAAGCCATAGAAGATTGTTTCCTGCCACACTAGGAAACCACAGCAAATCCAAAAATTGAAGCAACACCCTAAGGTGCTCTTCCTGTCAACTACGCTCCCTGCCCAATCTGAATCAGCATATCCCTGTAGTCTCATCAACACTAGAAGCATGTCTCAGGCCATATCCAATTGTGCCTCGCAAATATCTCAACACATGCTTCGCAACCACCCAATGTATCTGTCTCGGCTGACTCGTGAACTGGCTAAGAGCACTCACTGCATAGAAAATATCCTTTCTGGTGTTAACCAGATACATCAATGATCCAATCAGTTGTCGGTATATGGTTGGATCAATCAAATCTGAATCAGAAGAAGACTCGGTCCGCTTCTTCAGATTCATCACCATCGGTGTAATGGAATTACAGACCAATATTCCAAATCTCCTCAAGATCTCAACTGTGTACTTCCCCTGACTCAGGAAGATCTCATCAGTTCTCTGCCACACCTCAAGTCCCAAGAAGTAATGCATCATTCTGAGATCCTTCATCTCAAATTCAAAAGCCAACTCATGCTTGCACTAAGTAATGAGATGCTCTGCTCCGGTGAGAAATAAATCATCAACGTATAGGATCAAAATCAGGGACTCACCATCAACAATCTTATAGTAGAGGTTGGCATTAGCAACACTCTTGCTAAAACCCAAACTCATCAGGTATCCATCAATCCTCGCATACCAAGCACGAGGTGCCTGCTTGAGTCCATACGGGGCCTTCTTCAACCTACACACATGGGACTCCTTCCATAAATCATGAAACCATCTGGTTGCTCGATATCGGTGTTGTATATCTCTCTAAAATATCTCTGATATTCCGATAAATTCTGAGTTAAACCCTTGTCCGATATATTCGAAATATTCCAAGATATTCCGAGTTAGACCCCTATCTTGCGACATTTTTCGAGATATTCCGATATTTTCCGCAAATGTCACCGAGAAGTTACATACCAGACCCTCGCCGATACTTTCCCCGAGACAAGATATACAGCATTGCTCGATATACACCTCTTCCTCAATCTCGCCATTTGAGGAAAGTTGTCTTCACGTCCATCTGATGTAATCTCCAACCCAAAGTTGAAGCAAGTGCAATAATCGTCTGAATGGAGGTATATCGAGCAACAGGAGCAAAGATCTCCTCATAGTCTAATCCCTCCACCTGAGAGAATCCTCTAGCCACAAATCTCGCTTTATGCTTCTCGATGCTCCCGTCAACTCCATGTTTTCTCTTATAACTTCACTTGGAAGTCACCACAGACTTCCCTTTGGGTCTTGGAACAATATCCCACACATCATTCTTCATGATGGACCGATTCTCCATCATGGCATCTCTCCATATTGGCTGACTAGATGCCTCCTCATAACAGGAAGGCTCAAAATCAATGATGTGGCTCATAGCTGCAACATAGCTCGAGAATCTCTGAGGTCTCTTACTTTCTCTGAAAGTACTAGGAGGAGAGCATATCTCTCTGCCTCCTGCAAAGTCTGATGAGCCCAGGCAGGCCTCTGTCAGCCTACTGCAATATCTCTAGGAACATCAACAGGATGTACTGGATCAACAGGTTCAACTGTCTCCATGGGCTCAACTGGCTCCCTCTGAACTATCGAAGGGTGAGGGGGAGAAAACACCATCTCCTCCTGTGTCTCACTATCAATCTGCAAGTGAGATCCTCTAGATCTCCTAAAGGCTACCTCCTCGAAGGAAACATCCATGCTCACCTCAATCTGTCTTTGACCTGATATGTAGATCCGATATGCCTTCGACAATTCACGGTACCCAATAAATGTACCCTTCCTGACTGAAAGGTCTAACTTTGTCCTTTTCTCCTTGGGTACGTGAATGTGAACTGGACACCCAAATATCCTAAAGTGTCCAACCTGTCACTGTAACCAACCTTTCATAGTCACTGCCATTGTCTCATCCATGAGACCAGATCCACTCAAGGAAGCAACTATCATAGGTCCACACAAATCGGAATGCACAAGATCCCCTTGGATCTATTGTCACTGCTCGGAAAAGATCCCTTGGCACTCATGCCAAGAGCACAACCTCTGCAAATGCCATCATACTCAACACGAAGTTGTGGAAGCCCCCATCACCATCTTCCCTAGAACAGGAAGAGCTCTATAATGCAAATGAGCAAGTCTCTTATGCCATAACTAGTTGAACTGTCAATCTGTACAAACTCCGGTCAGACTGCTTTATGTCTCAAACCAGAGATCATCTAATAAGTTGTCTTCTGCAACCGTCATTATAGCTCCCTCTCAGAGCTATCACCACTGACATGCCTCCGAGGTAACATGCCCGGAACAAGAAAACAAGAATATCTCCTAGAGGGGAGATAAACAAATGCATCTCTAGTATTATGTGGTTAGTATAATGATCATAACTCCAATAGATCAAAAACATAAGATCGCAATGGTGCCATAACAGCTAGAGGCATATCAAAAACAATCAAACCTGGAGGGTGTGTTGTTCCTCTAAATGTACTGGATCTGAGATCCCTCTGGATCTAAGTTGATGCTTGGACAAAAAGTCCCTTCTCCTACAAACACCCTCATGATAATGATATAAATTAACATATACAAGTACATACCTCCAGTAGCAGCAGCAAACAACAACACCATCCGACAGCAGCGACAAACCCTAAATCTTCAAAGTGCTCCAACTTGCAATCTGAAGGTAGCAGGTGATGCGTTGGACTAGGGTGCACTTGACTGTGAAGAAAATTGGCCCAACGATCAAGGGAAAGTGCTAAAACTAGCTTGACAGGAAAAGGGGGGGGCGTTGCAGTCACAAGTGCAATTGCAGAACTGCAAGAAGAAGGTAGCGGCTAGCAAAAGAGGTGCTAGAGAAGCTTGTGCAATGGCTTCTTCAGGAACACTGCTCTAATACCATGTTGATTTTTTGAATAATAGGCTAGTTCACAACTGCGGTAAATAATCAAGATCTCAAGAAGATTAACCGAGCACAAATTACAAAAAATGGATCTGCTCGTTTCTCCATAGACAATGCTCCTTCATTGCCACCCAACCATAGGCATCCTCAAGTGCCACCCCCGAGCATAGCATAGTAGTTATCCTGGGAAACCCTTCTACACAAGGGAAGAAAACCCAACACCTTTTCTTATAGAGAAGATCCATGCCAAAGACAGAATAACCAAGAACAATCTCTATTCACTAGAGCAAACCAATAAGAAAGAATCCAGCAATACTTATCTCAACAAGGAGAGAACTCAGAATGTAAACCCTAGCCAAAGTGCTAGAGCACTAGTCCACCTCTAGCGCACCACCAAGACTGAGAAATAAAGACTTGCGCCTTCCTTCCTTCAGCAGTTGCAGCTGCAACTCTCTTCCAAACTTGCGCTATGATATGTGAGAGAGTGTCAAATGAGAAGGGCGCCACCCTTATTTATACTAATCTAACCAGTGAACTTTTCCAGTGGGGCCGACCTGTCCTTTGTGGAAAATATATTTACTTTATCTTTTTCTGGCAGGCCGACTTGACTTCTGGAGCTATATATATATATATATATATATATATATATCTTCTAGGGCTTCTTTAATTCTTTCAATGGTTTTCCTTTGATGTCTTGGCATCTTCTTCTATAAGAAAGGTTATCCTGAGTGAATACCTGCCGCAGCTACCAGAAACATCAACAGGATCTGTCTTCGTCTTGCTGTTATAGTGGTGCGGCCCTCCTTTGAAGCGGTCCCTTGCTAGTTCTTGGCTGTGGTCCCCTCCTCTCCACTCATCCTCAGCCTGCCGCTAATTCTGGTTGCAAATTGGGTTAGCTGTTTGGGGTTTTTACTGATGCCGTCCTCCTTTATGCTAAGTGTTGTTTCTGCCACCTGTGTATGCTGTCTATTCTATCTGCAAGTGACATCTGTAGGCTGCCCTACATTACAGTTTTAATACCTTAATCAGGGTTTGTCAAGGCAGCCTTAAAGTCTGCTACCTAAATCTTCCTATTGCTGTAGCAGCCTTTCTTCTTGGACAGATTTTTGTTAGGGCTGCTTAGTGGCTTCCTTTCAGCCTCTGGATTGGTCAATGGAGTTTTTGATTCAGCCCTGTACTTGTTGAGTAGCATGCTGGTTGGTTTTCTGTTTTCTACCCATAGTTCTTCTTGGCAAAACTGTTCACAAAGATCATGATGAGATCTACCCCTGAGGGTTTGATCCATGACCATTATAGTTTTTTCTGAGCATACAGAAAAGAGGACAACAGCATGCACATCAGGTAAATCTGTTCTTTGTTTTTGGCCAAGGTAATATTCAGATCTGTTCTTTGTTTGTGTTAAGTTGATAGTTCAGATCTGTTTTCTTTAATAATGTTCAGATCCATTATATTATCTGTTATTAGTTTACATCAGAATTTTTTGAATATATTGTTGATCTAAAACTACTGTAGTAAAGAAAAATTAAAAGGATATTTCTGTTTCTAGTTTGCCCTTAAAATTCCAACACCGATTATTTCAAAATAATACAAAAACTGGTATGTCTGGGACACTTAAATGCAAAACAAGAATGCAGATAATACTAATCACCAAAAAAGATAAAATTTAAAATCTGCAAATAGGGAAGGTAAATATTTTGAATACCTGACTGAACTAATGGTACTGTGAAATTGTTATCATGCACCTTTATCTTAAATGCCTCAGCAAGACGGCGATTCATATCAACTTTGATGAAGTTTGTTTCAAGAATCCGTTTTTTTTGTGCAAATGCATAATCCTCTTCCTGAAGTAATCCAGTGTATCTTTTCTTCAGCTCTTCTAATTCCTTCTCAAACTGAACTCTGATTCGTGTGTTCTGTCATAAAATAGGAAGAAATGTAAGAAGTGGACTTAAAACGACACTCCAAGTTCATATACGTAGGCAGCTTCCAATAAGCTAACTTCAGAATCTAGGTAAACTAATAAAGATTGGCTGAACAGATCTAGCAATGACAGGAACCAAACTTATGAAAGCATATACAACAAATTTAGCAAAACTTAGCATACAGAAGTTACATGGAAATATTCAGGAAGTACCTCTTCTTCATGAAGCTTTCTAATTCGTTCCTGTTCTTTCCGTATCCTCAGCATCTCATGGTACAGAGGGTCAGGAACATTTGTTTGCAGAGACCTTGACAGCGCAGATGTGTGAATTTGTGCATTATTAGATGTTACAAATTGCAAACCCTGAAATGGTTCGTTCCCTCTAGTTGAGCCATTCAGAAACATGGATGTGTCAGTGGTAGTGCCCAATCTCTCAACCATATCAATCACCTGAGGAGGCTGGGATGATTCAATTGGCATCATAGGCACTGAGGATGGACTGCAAACTGATGTATTATCTAACTGTTCTAGTTGGGATCTCTGAGTCCCACTGGGTTCCTGAGTCTGGATGGCATGTCGATTATCACATACCTGGTTGTACTGCTCCCCTGTTCCTATGGATAGAGGTGATGTGTCCTGCTGTAGAAGCGAATTTTGGTTAGGGTGCAGCTGTTGAGAATCAGGTGAGGGCCTTACTGGATCTGACTGATACGGACCATGCATGCGTAAACGGCTTCGGCTTCTCTCCAATGATGGTCTTGATCTGCTAGTGCTATGAAAATTATCCATTTCAGTCTGTGGCAAATTACTCATATGACAAGCTGTGTGCTCATCAACCTGCTGATTTTGCGGATCTTCTGGCAGCTCTGAAGATACCTGATTTTCCTGGCATATCATAAGTGATTCCGATGGAGAAGCATTAGCTTGCTGTTCTGAAGTTGATGCTAAAATTAATCTTTCAGTTTCTGTAGGAGAAGGCAATATGATTCCAATGGGATCGCATGCTTCAGCTGTACTGTTTTGGGGTACAGATTCCAAATCTTCAGGGATTGATCCAGATTCAATTATACCAGAGTGATATCTGGATATTCTTCCAGAACTTATGTGCTCCAAACATATAGAATATGTTCGATTTTCCTTCTCTCTTGTGGCAGACTGTCTCTTCTTTAGGTCTTCCAACTCTTTCATCCAGCGTTCCTCAAGCTGTGCAGCAATTTGTTCATGAAGTAATTTTTTCTCCCTGAGCTTTGCATTTCTGATTTCTGGATCACTGTAAGTATTCTGAATACCATTGCACTCAATGGATTGACTCACCTTGAGCCTTTTCCTCTCACTGTCACGGTGCGTAAAAAATTCTGCCACTTCAGCCTGTTGCTGTCTTAGGCGGGCATGCTTTCGTACCTGGATTTTCTCTTTCAACCATTTGACCTTTCCAGGAGACAAACTTTCCCATTGACAATCAGACAGTATGTCATCTCCAGGACCGGATGGTGAATTAGAAACACCAACTTCATCGAGAAGAATCACATTGGCCTGGTTTGTGGCCTGATTTACAAGATATTGTTTTGGGTGAGGGTTCAGATTCTTTCCCACATCCTGTGTATTGCCAGTTTCAATCGCCTCCGAATTTTCCTGTTCCGACATAACCAATCCATTTTGATATTGGCTCTCCATCTCCTCTCGACTTTCTGTGTTCCGAGCGGTATCCATTCTCACTTGCTGGTCATCATCTAATCGAGATGAATTATGCAAGCTGATTGGTTCTTGGATTGACGTGGTTTGCATTGAGCTTTTGATATTGTCATTACTTCTTGATGTAGAAACCCTGTCATCTTGTAAAAACATCTCATCATCATGCTGCTGGCTGGCTGAGTATCCAAGAGTTACATTAATTCCGCTACCAGAATGTTCTGTACTGTGTGGAATATCTCTCTTTAAATTCAAGCATTGTTCTCTTAATTTTAAGTACACCGAATCAACCTCCTCCCTCTTGCACTTAAAATTCAGATGTGCATTTGCAAGTTCAAGTGATTTTTCCAGGTCCATGTTGTATTTCAGAGATTCAGCTGCTGCCCAGCACTGAAAATCAAATAAAAGACATGATTATCTTCCGCATGTCCTTTGCAGGAAGGAGAATAATTTTCTTATGATAAACAAACAAATCTATGCGAGGAAAATAAGATGGAAGAAAGTGAAACTCGAGGGAAAAGGGCTTATTAGATCGCAAACTGTTAAAGAAACTTTGCCAGGATTTGATATACCTTTTTAAATCCTAACGGTCTTCAAGGACTAAGAAAAATTTTAAACATTTGTAAAAAGAAAGGGAAAGAGATTTAGGCTCCAAGCAACAATAGCCAAAAGCATTAATAAGATACCAACGAACATTATTGTTGATACACTGTTGTGCCAATCACAGAGACTATTAAAACAAACAGCATGAATAAAGGTGACAATAAACCCCACTGCACACGAGTCTTTGGCAAATAATTCACACAGCAACAGTCCTGACTGCTATATTATTTAATTGTGAAACCATATATATGTCTATTCTAGAAGGGATGTTTTTCTTATTTTGATATCAAAAGAAAACCCTCCATAACATGCTCATGGAAGTATCATATTCATATGGATAGCAGTGGGGTCTCGCATAAACTGGTTAAGGGAGATTACCTTTTAAGTATATTAATACATACAGGAATTTTCTGTTCTAGTATACTACAAACTAATTATAATTATAATTTTGGCACCATTCATCATTTATTTATTAAATTCTGGTGTTATTTTAACTAATATTGTTTCATTATTTATTACATTATATTTTTGGCAGGCAGCTTTATTGACAGGAAGTGAAAGATACGCATAAGAATATCTTATACAATATAATAAAGTGTATCCCTCTAGAGCAATAAAATGTCAACACACAGAGAGTCGGAGACTGGGAGAAAGAGAGAGAAGACTGCATCGTTGCAACTCTATCCTAATCCTTGTTACAAAACATGGCCGAGTTGCCAAGTACTCCAAAGTCAAACTTGGCTAAGCATAGGAAACAAGCTGAACATAAGTCCTACTCTGACCCATGAACAGTCGCTGAGATTTGCACGGGTTGGCATGTTGGAGCTGCCAGGCTGATAAACAATTCAGTGGGCCTCTTTATAAGTTTATACAGGCCAAACATGAAAAAAAATTGTCATTCTGCTTAGAAAAATTAGCCAAGTTTTTGAGGAGTCTGAGACAACTCTTTCTCTTGGGCCTTGCTGAGTTTTTCATCAAGCGAAGTTTTGCACGTATGATCCTAAATCTAACAGAAATATGGTATATGAATGTATCTAAATTAGGTCATCACCCCTGCCCCATCACCCAAACTATAAAACCACCAAACCAACCATCCCCTAAATCTAACCAATCCACACCAGACCCCAGAACAATCTCGACTGTAATCAGTTCTACCCACTACGCAATGAAAACAGTATTCCTCCACACACCTCTCCCTAAACCAATTGCACCCCTTGTAACAACCCCTGTTACTCCCCAGGGTTTGTCTGTCTGTGTCACTCTTACTCTAATTCACATGCACAAATTAAATGGGTACATGTTAGTGCGTGTGTGATCCTTGCTACCATTGGCTGGATACCACAAAGTATGAATTCCATTGTTACAGAAAGCTGTTGTCAAAATAATAAAATACAAGAACAGTATAACACTGGAGCAATATTAAAAGAAAATATTTATCTTATGAAGATAATATTAACATTTTAAGTGCAAAACAAAATAACAATATAAAATATGCTATAAATTATTGCAGAAATAGATTTCACACACAAATACAAAAGAAGATTGACTAATTTCTATTTTAGAGCATGTATGCCAGTTCTTCTGTATATGTCTGAGAGGCAATATATGTATCATGATAATTCAATTACAAGCCATGGATTTGTATGCATCTACTCTGAAGACAAGATATTACAAATCACACTTTCAGCACTTTTGTACGACAATTATAGACAATACACCTACTGGTTGGCATTCATCCATCCTACACTTCAAATTATAACACGCAATCAACGAAAGGAAATATAAAAACCATTTACTTTTAAGATCTTATATCTTATTTAACAAATTACAAAAGTTTGCAAAAACAAATCCATATTCTGCAAGTTATCCAGGTTCTGACACACCATCTTGTATAAACAATTAACCAACCACCAGTTTGTGAGGAGGAATCTGTACCAGGGATATTTCAACAGCTTGTAGAAAGCTTGTTGATTCCTTTGGAAGGCAATAATCATTTGTTACATATGCAAGAAACTCATCTGCCCTCCTTGTGACTGCCTTCTGCACAAATAGAAATTGAGATAACATTAGGAATAAGACATGTAGTACACAAGTATCAATTGGAAAAAATAGAAATTTTAGCCCCATCTACGGGACACTTGAAATACAGATGCTACACATTAACAAAGACTCTACGTCTGTCAAAGTATGAAAAGATATTCACTGGTAAAGTTGAACCTAGACCAGGTATTTTGACATTTCATGATTAACAAGAGACCTAGCATCCCATGTACAGATTTCACATAAAAGCACAAATACTCTGACAGTGCAGCATATGGATTTTGGATTAAGAAATATTACCCAGTTACATAGCAACATATTAATCTTGATTTTTGTAATTACCTTGTTATACATGAAGGGTTTCAATCAATTATACTAGTATGGGTTTAAAACATATCATACCCAGTTTCACCAATTTTATTAGAATAATATCATTGGCTTCAAGCACAACCTATAAGAATTATGGAACCTTGTCAAAATAACAACAAGAATACGAGGAAGAAGTATAATTTTTAGTTATGCTCTTATGTATACAGGCTTAAAAGACTGGGATCAATTAAGAATGCGAAGTGCTAATTTTTCTGAAAAAAGTGCAATGCATAATGTAGAAGCTAAAGAGCTTGAAATACGATCTAATTCCCTCTTCAGCAATCTTAAAGACATTAAAAAGAGCTAAGATCAAGTGTCAAAGGATAATAAATACTGAAAGTAATAAATATTCAAAATGGAAAAATGACACTAATTTAGAAGTGATGAAAGCCTTCAAACCCCAAACCAATAAGATGGAAACCTCATCTTCTGTTCAAATGATTGCTACAATAATCAAATCAAATGACTGCAAATCCCGAGGTCATCCAAAGATTTTCAGTCACTACAACAATGTGAGAAGAAAGCTGGAGCAATCAACTATGTACACTTAAAACTCGCTCTGTGGAAGTCACAGGCTGTGGGAATATTTAATGTAAACCCAGCATGAGGGGTTTGTGGGACCTTTGCAACCACCTCATTTATGGTTAACCACTTTAGTAGTTATTGCTGTTATTGCAGCCCCGCGCTTTGGGGTAATAGGGGTAAACCCTAAGATTATATATTCGTGAGGCTCTAGCCTCATTCTAGACATGCACACATGCAGTGCTTTGTGCTCTTTGGGATATTCTTACGAAGATGTGCTTCAATGTTTAAGAGTGTTTCTAAACACCACTGTTCTACTCAATTACAATGGGCTCATTTGACAATCTCAGGGAACAAGGAGGTTTTGTGGACAACTGACTTCCCTAAACTTGAGTTCCAAGATCTAGCTGCCATAAGACCTAACCGGGCATATGAGCCAGAAGGGCCCCCGAAGCAAGTCAATCATAAGGCAAGGCCAAATCAGAGCTGCAGTTCAAGAGAAATCAAACTACGTCCTGTTGTTCACGGGTATGACAGTCTGTTCTCTGATGAAGGTTTCAATCATAAGGCAAGGCCCACCTTTCAACTTTGAGAACCGCAACATGGTATCAGAGCTGCAGTTCGAGAGAAATCAAACTACGTCCTGTTGTTCATGGGTATGACAGTCTGTTCTCTGATGAAGGTTGTATGAGCTTGTATAGCAGAAAATTTTAATGGATGTAAGGTGAGTTCTGTGAGATTTTTGACAGTGTGATATCATGATATGTAGTATGTTGGTCTGTGGTGTAAGCTACAACAGTGCTACCAGAACGTTTAGCAGACTTAAGCAGTGTCTGTTTGCTGGCGTAGGCAGCAACAAGATGCCGGAAAATTAGCCTGAGTGACACCAGGAGACTGCACATATGTTTAGCAGCCATTGCTGTATTGGTTTGGGCCATATTGAGACTGGATTGTTTGGGCTTTACAGTGGAATTTCTCCATCTACAGCTGGTGTCAAGTGCCCTAGCTCGACTTTGGTGTGGGCCACCTTATTGTGATATTTGCATTCACTAGTATGCAAGAGTGAATTATAAAAACCATGTTGATTGAGACCATTGAAATTCTGGAGCATGAACTGATCTCTGGCAGAACAACCCTAGCTCAGCCAACTGTGGCTAGCATCCTTTGGCTGATGAATGATTCAGGTGTTCTAGACAGATCTGGCATTGAGTGTTTCTTTCATTGCTCCAAGAGCTGCATCAATAGAAATTCGAAGTCTGGTCAATTGTCCCACTGAAGTTTCAATTGAAGCCTTCTATTGTTCTGTGAATAGATCATAGGATCTGATGCTTGGACTATAACTCTGTGAAGAAGACCGTGGGTGCATGTGGGCCCTAATTCGGAACCCACAAGCTGTTTAATGGTGGCCCTATTGCAGAATGTCACACGGAAATGTGCCGAAAGGGAGTTGTGAGCGCATGGCAGGTTGTTACACTGCAATCCTGTAAGGAAGTCAGCCTTGGCACAAGTCCCCTTGGGGTTTAATAATTGCTGGAGAAGTCGTCTCAACTTGGAAGAAGCCAGAGAAGGGAACAGATCCCGTCTACACATGCCGAAAGGGAYAAGGAAAAGAACAGCCTGTCATTTTGAGATAAGAGGCTGCCACTGACCATGAGGAAAAGGTAGCCACAAACTGTTGATAAGGAACCGTTGTGTGCTAAACTAGCGGCCACCCTACTGTAGCTGTAATYCACAGGAAGGGTAGTCGCAGCCTACAGGGAAGGAACCGCCATGGATAAAAAGGTGAGGATACAACATGTGATGTGATCTAATGAGCCGTYCGTGCATGCAGTAGAAGTTCAAGCCAATGCGTGTAAAAGTTCTTCTGTACATAGTGTGCGCAGTAGAAGTGTGAAGCAAGCCCACTGTGAAGCATGTCCATGACAAGATTTGGCAGTTAGTAGGGTAGGTTGGAGACACCAAAAGGCATAGAAAGTCGAGCCTTGCCCATCAGTGCATCATTCTTTTTTTCAAGTGTATAGTTTACTTGCTCAAAATTTCAAAGGGTTAGGAGACTGTTTGTTATTGGTACATGAAGAACGAATTATTACCTTTGAAAGGAATATATTATTTTTCAAACATCTCGAATATATTTGCAAGTGTTTGGTATTTTATGGGGTCTAATATTTTGAAAGGTGGAACATTATCAGTGTTCCACGGGGATGCATCCCCAGGCTGGGGGGCACGCCCCCACGTTTCTCAAGATCCCGGGGTAGGGTGGCACCTGGGGAAACATTTCCCTTTATCCCCCTTTGGGGAAACTTGCGGAAACATTTACCCAATGTGTGGGATGCATTCCCCCAAAAGGGGGGTGTCTGGGCGCCCCCCCTCCCAAAATGGGGACGCCTGAGCACCCCACCCCCCTGATTTTTTGTCTAACAACCCTTTAAGGAAGAACAAAGATAGGGGATAGAGTTTTGAGGAGTTTGTGACCTTGGTCACCAATGGTAATATTAAGAAGTAAAAGTGACATTCCCGTTTATCTTCCTTTTCTATCCTTTTACTTAAATTTTTAACATTACCATTAATTGTTTCAAGATGTTTGAGAGTGGTTCCAACCTCATCGGACTTCATATGGAGAAAGTAGAATTTCATATCCCATTCAGCATTCAGCAGACTTAACAGTTTTCAGGATTTTAGGGTTGGCAGGATTATAGTGTTTCCACTGGATTGCAAATGATGAATATGCAATGGATGAATTGTTATTGTTTGTATTTTATCATTATTATTTTTATTTTTATAATTTTAGAGACAGGGACCCCGAAGTCCCCCCATCCCCCTGAGTTTCCCTAAAATTTGGGGGTGTTCCCACACGTCCCCCATGTGTGTCTCCCCGCACCTGCGTTCCCCCATCCTGAAAACTTGGTGGAACATTGAACATTAATAAATAATTGTGCATTTTGTAACATCGCAGCATATCATATGTCAAAAACACTTCAATATTGTATATTTTAATAATTCTTCATTAGAATTCATTTGAACAACAGTGCAGGATTAAAAATTCAAGAAAACAGAATTTGGCAAAAGAATGTGTTTTGTGGCCGGACAGCAATTTCTGCTGATTCAGATCTATTCCAGCCTTATGCAGCTTATTCCCAGCGGTTTACCACATGGCTGCCAAAATTGGTACAAAGCAATCAATAGAATTATCATACTAAGCCAAGAACCAAATTCTATCAAAATTAAAGATTACTAGTTTGTAGTTAAAGAGCATATAATTGCACAAACATACTGTGTTTTTGAGGAATTTTTTACCCACTTCCATCCATTTCAGCTTTACAGTGTATTTCTCGCATTTCTTCACCATAGCCCAAAAGTTAAGTATCCCTTCAAACTGTCAGATTTTTTATTTGGGCACTTTAACTGTATTCACAGTGCATCTTCAACATGTCCTATTGACCATATGTAACTTTGACATACAAAAATAATTGAAACTGTAGTTTGAGAACAGCTCAGAGGAAGAAATTTATCCTTACGACCCCAGGACGTAACATCAAGAATTGTTAAACTCGGAGTGTACCATGATTCATGCCCATAACATGAACAGGAAAATGCATAATATCAGATATCATATAAAAGTGAATATTAGAATTAAAACTGTAAAATTTGGCACTCAGCAACGGAACTTGCCACTAAACATCAGATATAATCAACACTACCACATTTCTGAACAATTTTAGGAGGCAAGTGCTAATCTATGTACTTGATCATAAGAATTGACATGGTCTAAAAGTGTTTATTATACATTATTAGTGGTGTTAACGGAACACATAAAAATGATAAGGTTCTTTTAAAAATATTACCGGTAGTTGCAATATTTTGCAAAGTTTTACTAGATATGTCTTTATTCTGTTATGAAGACTTTGTTGTGCCACATGTAAAGCATTTCCATCCTCAGTTTCTGTGTTTCCACTAACAAAACCTTCAGGATTTCCACTGTCATAGGCAGCACCAGAACCACTCAACTCTTGACCATGTGAAGTAGGAGCTGATAAGAAACCATGAGGAAAAGAATGATCATGTTCCTTGATGATGAAAGCATCTTCTGCAGCTAATAATGAGCGTTTATATCCTCCATCAGGCGTTTCCCTGTATGATTTACCATTGATGGTCTCACAGTCAGACCCCACAATTTCTGTATCAACATCACAGGAACCAGAGCATGGGCTAGGATGTTTCCCAGAGAGAACATCTGTGGATGATTTCTTACGCATGAGATGGAAAAACTTTCCACGATCATCTTTTACAGATTCATTGGATGCTTGTTTGGCACCATCTGCATTCAACTGAATATTGTTTTCAGTTATTTCCTTTTCACTAGCCAATGACTTTTTTGCATCCTTAAGCCAGGAAGATATTGAGATTGGATCAAGTGTTCCACTTACACGTCTTCGCTTCTTCTTTGCTTCTACATCATCAGAATCAGACACAGATTTAGTGGGTGATCCTTCATAATACTGCACCTTTCTTCTTGGTCTCTGCATTTGTCCAGTAGCACCAAGTTTTTTTATACACCTTCCTTTCAGTAACTTTGTCCAGAAAATATTGGTAGGTGTCTTCTCTACTGCCAATTGGCTGTCTGACTCGCCAAGCAGAGAAACACCTTTTCCATAACCCCCTTCCCGTGGTACTCTTCCAATAACACCATTCTCTAGTGTATTATCAAGCTCAGATATGTGACATGCACGAGTTAACATGTCTTGAGATAAAGACTTCAATTTTTCATTCCTAGAAACAGATTTTAATTTTAAATCGAGGTCATTCACATCATGAAGCTTCTCATACTTCTCAAAAAGATGTGCAACACCCCACCTGAGCAGCAAATGGCAAACAGTGGCACTAAAATTTTCTAAATTGTTATCTAGTAAATAGTCTTGCTTGGCAGAAATCAGCACTCTCTCCTCCACTGTGTATGGGCAATAGAATCGAAAAACTTTCAAGAAGTCAACCTGGTTATCAATATGTATCTTCTGTAGGGCCCGTAAGTCACTGATTGGGTTCCAGTCACTGTCAAATATTATAACAGTGTCAATTGAAAAAAGCTTTATGCTTGCTCCACAAGCACGTTTTTCGAGTAAAAACACAAACCGCCCAGAATCCTTACTATTAAACTTCTGCAAGGCGGCCTGTTTCTTGGTAGCAGGTAAGCCCCCATCAATACGCTCATAGGAGTCAACCCCAAAACGTTGCCTGATATGATCATCTAGAATATCACCAATGGAAGTTCCCCCGGATCGTCCAATCATCTGTTAAGCAAAGAATAAAGTTCAGAAAAATATAAGTGAAAGAATGTTTAAACACAAGAAAAAACTAATAGTAAATAGTGACATATTACAAATCTGAATCCCTTCATGTTCAATAAAAGAAGGAATGGGTATTTGACAAGTTCCCAGTAAAGGATACAGGGTTCAGTAAGATAACCCTCAAACCAAAAGTACATCCAGACAGAAAAAAGTCAATACAGCATGAAAAGAATAAATAGTATTCCCATATCTTCCTGATTAATGTACCTAAGCTTACACTTCCCAAGAACGGCAACCATAGGCTTCTTCCATGGAAACACACTCTTCAAAACTTAGCCTACTGGGAAAAAGTTACAAGAATGAGTGTAAAGGAGGTTTCCAAGAAGCAACGCAATTTTACCCCAAAGACTACATCAATGGCTCAACATTGATTTGATTACCATGAAAAATCCCTGCAAAAGAATATTGGGACTATTTATAAGAGATATAACCTCCCTGATAACTCACATTCAGGAGGAAATGAATAACAGAAGTACAAAGGCGGGAGAAAAATGAGACCTAGAAGGAAAAATTTAGAAAAGTCACTTTCCCCAAGGCACTGAAGTGTTTCTTGGAATGCTTGAAGCAGTCATAATATGCAATATTTGCAAAAGAACACATGATTTTTTAGCACAGGACTTGAAATTCAGAGGGAAAACAAACTCAAGGATCTTTTTCTGACATTTTACACTCAAAGCAACAGCATTATGCGAGTTAAATTGTAAAGGAACTTCCAGGAAAATATACGACTGCAAAGACTTTGGCAAAGCAACACCGAGAAACTCCTGTCATATGGGTTTAAAGTTTAAGCCAATATACAATAAATAATACATGTTGGAACACTTCTTTGTCAACATCCACCCAAACATACAAAGCAAGTTAAAGAGATACTAATACAGGGATTGTTGTTGCAAATAACTGACACGGTGGGGGCACATGTAAAAACTGAGATCAAACTTCATGTGGCAGAATATCAAAGATCAATGCTTTAGACATAAACAATTTAAGAGTAAGAATGAGAATAGTTCTAATTTGGCCTCCACATAAGGGACTCGAATTTCTTGCAATCAATTGCATCTTTTTAAGATATAAGAGTGTAAGTGGAAGTGGTGTTGTGTTCAATTTGTATGAATCCAGAGTAGCATGATTTGATGAGAACAAGCAATATGCAATAAATGAAATGATATATTTATAATGTCCACCAATAACAAAAAACAATGACTAATAAAAATGCATATAAGACCAAGTACAAGGGAGACTGTGAAGCACCTCAATATAAACTGAAAGAAAAGAAGAAATACGAGTAAACATTACCTAGGGCTAGAAAGCACAATGAAGGTTCAAGGAAGTTGATGTCATAAATCAGTCCACTGTTGGGTTGAGAAATTCTCATACCAGGATCACTCATGCTGGTGACAATGAGTACAGAGAAGTACAACACATGAGTGGTTTGCCCCATGGTTGCAGAATTTGGCTGGATCACACCTTCCCATATGGAAATTAGGCTATGAATTCGATTCAGCCAAATTTCCATCCAAATTCGGATTCAATTTTGTCAATGTATCGTTGAGCAAATCTCAATCTCAATCTGAATCCACATCAATTGCACTTCGATCTGGATTTTGGATTTGCAGATAAACCCCAGTGCCAAAAAAGTGTATTTTCCACCCAAAAAGATCACCATCTCTTGGTATTTATAGAGGCTAAGCCCATGAAACAAAACACATTGAATCCTGTCACCTTCTTTTGCACCATACGTGAGGATTTGACTAAGGTGTAAGAAAGTTGTCCTGCCAGTGCCTGCACTGTTGGAGATAATTTTGAAGCGAGGAGGCAAGGCTCTATAACAAGTTTACTTTGGTTTTAACTTCTAATTTTTATTCGTTTGGGTTCTTCAATATTTTCAGCCCTTCTGTAACTTCTAATTCAAAGTTCCATTTACTTTGAGTTCAGGGACTGCATGCTAGTGTTGCAGCCATCTAGATTCTACTCTCACTGTATTTGAGTTTTGTTTCCGTTGTGGTCCTTGGGCATCTATGTGACATTCAGTACTGCTGGCAGCTACCTCTCTCTGTAATTGTTAAGTAAAGTGTTTCCCTGTACCCTCAAGTCACTGTGTACTACAACTCTTTTGACTATTTTTCTTTGTTCAATTTCTAGTTAGAGGAGATCAGCCCTCTGTTGTAGTTCATCTATTTAATTTACTTTTAACCAGGAATTCAGCAAATTTTCTTCTCTGCTGTACTAACTCAAGAAATCTGCATTCTGAATCATAGTGTTGTATGATTCTAGCCAGTATCATGTGCACTGTGCACTGTGTATTATAAACAATTATTCATTTCAATTAGAATTTAGAACAAATAGACAAAATAAACATCAAAGTTTATTGATGCCATACCTAAATCTCTAGATATCTCTTGAAAAAGATATTTGTTCAAGACTTAACGATTAAAGAACCAAACCTGATGTTACTATTGTCTTGTAATAAATTCTACTACCAGCCATTCAATGTGTGCAGAAGGGTATTAAAAGAAGTAGCATGTTAAAAGTTTGACCATTTTATTTATGGAAGAAGGCACGATTGACTACTTAGATTTTGTGTTTTTCTGTTATCTAAAATTCTAAATAATTTGCATGATTTTTTGTATTGCTAATTTGTATACTCCTGTATTTTTTTCAAATTGGATTTTGCAGTACAACTTTTTTCCAAATCATACCGAATCGGAATCTGAATCCAAATTCGTATTGTAACTATGGTTTGCCCTACTGTGCTAAAATCAATGTATAAGGAAGAAATGCACCTTGCCAATGCCTAAAAAGGTCGATACTGAAGGTAAGGATCATAAATTTGAGAAAGCAACAACCAGAAAGGCAAAAAGCTACCTAGTCCATGTATCCACAATTATAGTGTCCATAGATGTAGAACAGAAGATTATTAAGGACAAGTATTATTCTGAGAAACTAACTTATATATGATAGTTTTAGGATGCACAATTAGAGTACTTCGGATACATCTAGATTTTACAAAATAAAGAAAGCATGGTGTCAGTAACTCAGCCCCACTTCAGATTAAACAGAGTATTTTTAGCTCTTGGCAACCAAAATAGACTGGCATTAGAAACTTAAGGATAATTTCCGATATCATGTCACTAAATTCAGATTGGTGAACACCATATCTAAAATTAGCATCGAGATGAAACCCAACAAATTCTGTTTTATACACAATTGAACAATCACATGGTGCAATACCCAGTTTTCAAAATAATAGCATTTAACATTTCTTAACAAAAGCAAAGCTTTCTTCATTTTCATATATTGCAAATTATATATTTACTGATAAATTATAATAGACGACTAAATATTTAATAACTGCTTATTTGGAAGAAATATTATTTAAAATTAAGTTGCATTTTCTGAGATAATCATTATAATAAATGTTTAAAATAATTCAAATACAATAACCTGGAAATCTAAAACAAAATTCCAGAAAAACAGACAAAAGAAAATAGTAAAACACCATGAAGTAAATACGAACATAGAAGAAATAGTAAGAAAATAAATTAAGAAAGGCATGATCATCTTCATCTTCTATATCCATATAATATATGATGAAGACTGCTACCGTTTTTGCAGGATTCCAGAATGTTCCTTGGAGCTCAATTAATAGTTTGAAACAACAATGATATAACTGCATAAAATGCACAAACAGCACGGTTTTGTCTTTTATTAACAAAAAAGAATAAATCAGAGTACTCTCATTTCCACAGATTCCATGCTGCACGATTGCAATCATAAACAAGTGCAAAAGGGACACCAGGTTATTCTATAGCCCCAATATGCAGTATTCTAGCATTTTATGGAGATAAGATTCAAGGCATCCTAGGAAACAAAGAATCAACATAGGCCTGGAATGCATATAAGCATGTTCCCAAAAAATGGTCTAGGCTAGCCAGCAGCATTAGTGCCCCAATTAAGAAAATAAAATATACAAAAAAAATTATATAAAACTTTGAAAAGAAAGACAATAGCGGCATAAAACTAAAACACCTATGTCAGTTTTCAATATCCATTTTCAACTACTAGTTAAAAAAAGTGAAATCACATTGCATGCTTACCAAAGCACTACAGTGATCAATAATGAATATCACATACACAAAACTCACCTGGAAAAGAATCAACACCCTTTGGCCTGCTAGTCTCAACTCTGATAGTATATTGTCCAACAGTTGTAACTTGCTGCTTGCATTTATATCAGCATCAAGGAATTCAACTTCTGAAAGGCCCTTTCGTTGCAAACTTTGCAACGAAACATCCACAAGATAAGGATGATTGCAACACTGACACAGAATTTTTGCATGTCAGCAAACACATCATGCAATAGTTAACAATATATCATGTAAAGAATTGTCTCCCTTATTGACATAATTACTACATCTTCGGGCTAAATTTTTCATAATATATAGGCTGTACATATACCCTAAAGAAAAGAGAAATAAGTTAATAACAACAAAGACCACAGATAACCAATAATTTTCTAAATGACTTTTGGGTACAATGTGATAAGAATAACAAGGGGCAGAGTGCAAACTATCCAACTAAGACAGACACTAGTATCAAAAGATAGAAAGGTAATCAGTTTCCTGCCTATCGTTTATGAAGTCATCAATGGAAAGATCAAAAAACATTGTGGCAAAATCATTAAATGCATGAAGTGTCATATTGCCATGTCTAAATATAATCCTGTCCTGCAAAACACATCCAAGGTGGTGTCTCCCCTAGCATTCGGAGCAAATATCCTACACTGATGATGAAGCTTCTAATAAAGCAGTCTCTGGTAAGCAAAACTAGTCGTTCAAAATAAGGAATGACACCTTATGGCTTATAGGCATCCTTATATCTAAACAAGACAGATATTAAAAGAGACATTTTCGAAATATTCAAGATTAAAGCCGAAGGAATCTTTAATAAAATTGGAATATAATGAATTTCAAAAAAGCATTAGTTCATTCATAGAGATAAAATATTCCTAAAATATTTGTAAAATATTCAAAATGAATTTCTTAGAAATGCACATATTCATGATAATGTGCATGTTTCACTAGTTGCTTTCAAAGTCACATTATAATTCAAGTCTAGGATGGCATTCACGTTATCTTTTCATAGCACATCATGCCATTATTGCTTAAACTGTTGTAGCCTAATTCTAGACATGTAAGATCTTAAACAACCCATATGTTCATCCTGTGTGTTCGATTATTCGTGTTTACCTACGATGCAGTGCCCCTCTCTAAAACCTAGTGCATCCTCTTTATGATTCACTAGCCATGTCTCCCTCCCATCTGAATTATTTTTGGCATGAGGATATCACATAATTCAAACATTAAATATGAATCATTATTTTATCCCATCTCCATTACTGACTGTCCACATTGCCCCCGACAAATCATAATAAAGGCACCACACTAACAGGCAGAACACCATGTCAATGGATTCCTGTTTTTCCCATCAATCATTTCCTTACAGTCCTACTTCATTGCAGAAGCATCTCAACATCAGGACATCTATGTCTGCTTCAACATTTTAACATTAACAGATCGAACACAACTAAAATGAACAAAGTTCATTTATGGGAATATGAACAAAGTTCATTTATTGAATATCCAATGTAAAAAGAACAGTAGGTTAAAATCCATATAGGACAAGTAATAATTATAATTGAATAACGAATGATAGAATGATATGATTTACAATGATGGGCGGCCTTGGTATTTATAGGCCTCAAGGTAACCTTTCGTGTAAAGCTATGACCTTACAATGCACCTTTTAATAATTATATTAATAGTGTAAGTACTATAGTTAGGTATTATTCATGAATAGTGTTTATTTTTATATACATAGCATCACCTTTCCCTTTAGAAATGCCTTGTCCTCAAAGCATATTAAAACATATTAATGGGAAAACTTTATCTCCTGTTCCGGCTTGTAACACCTTCTCATGATTCTCTGTCCTTTGAAGCTGGGATATTTCACAACACAAGACAATATGATCTTCTAAGTGTTTACCAGAATTGTCAAATTGTAAAAAGGTCTAACCACTCTAATTCAATCTTCTGTGGAATTGTGCATTTATAGGATTCTTCGAAAGAACATGTTGTATTGTGATTCCCAAGATGACTTCTACTTTGAGACCAAATTGTATTGGAATTAATATTCTTTGGAATATATTGTCTTTATTTCGAACAATGTTGATACACTGACCGGTTAAAGTAACGACTCTTGCGATTAGGATTTTGATAAGGCATCCTAGTAACATGATTTTCATTAATCATATTTGTAGTGCTTTCTTGTTTCACTTTTGGTAGTATGTCTCCACTGCACACTTGTGTTGCTTTGTTGATCCTTAAAAGTTTATTGGTAGAGATACTTGGAATTTCCATTGTTTGTACTTCAACATCTGAATATATCCCTACTACCGCTAGATTTGCATCTTTCTGAGTTGTGATGCTAACTGGATTTGTATTGGTTTCTTTCTCCACGACTTGGATTTTTACGTTTGAAGACTTCTCTAGTTCCATAGCTTCAATCATTGTTTCTTTATTAATCAATGTCTCCTTCTTGGTAAGTTGCTTTAATTTTTCCTTTTGTGACTTCTCTTTGTTCTTCAACTTCTTGATTTTGTGCAACCAAGTTTT
Source organism: Picea engelmannii (assembly GCA_009831015.1). Taxonomy (NCBI): domain Eukaryota; kingdom Viridiplantae; phylum Streptophyta; class Pinopsida; order Pinales; family Pinaceae; genus Picea; species Picea engelmannii. The sequence goes on from ML782793.1 coordinate 1,409,049, forward strand.
GATTATGGTTCTTAAGGTGAAATATTTCTTATCTTTATCAGTGACATCCTTGTCATATTTTTTCTATAGATCTCAATTTTCTTGTTATAATTTCTAACAAAACTGTTTCTCAATTTTGTATTCCTTAATTTGAGACAGCAACTCTTGAATAAAACTTTTTAGGCGAAAATTGTCTTTGTCTTCCTCTGATAAGCTCTTCTCGAGATTTCTTGAGGTTTTGAGTCTCCACTTTATTTTAATTACAATGGGTTGTGATGCCTTGTAGGAGCGGCACTTGATGCTTCACTTGCAAGTCAAATTCTATTTTCCTCGATTCGGGGATACATGTTCCTTCTTTTCTTTTTTTCTCCTAATTCTTGTGTTGAATGATTAAATCCATTTTTGAGTTTTCTTTGAACTTAATCGAATTGTTCACATATTTCCCTATCTCTTCCTATTAATATCACCATGGTTTCTATAATAATTCCTTCAATAGTACCCTCTTTTTCTCTTTTTTTTTATTTTTCTCTTTTTTATAAATACCCTTGAATAATCTGCAACTTACTTCTTCGACTTAGGAATTTAAATCACTTCAACAACCCCTTTATATTTTAGGGAATTAATCACCTATAAAAACTTAAATAGCCCTTAAATATAATCCTTTATATAGCTCTCTCTGAGTTTGACTTAAGACCATGGTAATTGTCGATAAACCTTTACCTTGCAATAAAATATTAAACATTTCTTTTGAACCTAGACGCACTTTTGAATTTCCATCGTATTCCTTTTTATTGTACCTTTTTGTACTTAAATGAAGAGTATTTAAATATTGTCTCACTTTGACTTATACGATGGTGTATGAACCCTTTTATAAAACTGGGTTAGTCCTACGTCAATTAACAATGTTATCAACCATGTAACCTTTAAACCATTTTATTGACACCTCTTTAAATCACAAGAATTATGTTTATGCTAACAATGGCAGCTCAAACGATCGTTGGAATGGTGAAATTGGCATCTTGATTTGTTTAATTAATTTGACTAATCGATCTTGTGTAAGGTCGTGACCTTTGGATTGGAATCTTGAAAATAGTATTGGCAGCGACCCCAAACTTAGCAATTATCCGTTATACATCCCTGCTGTATTCACTTTGTGACACAAAGTCTATGCAAGTGTTTGTAGCAACAGCATCATCTTCAAGATAGTCTCACCAAACCCAATTTCCTGTGGCCTCTACTCCAACAACAATTGGCCAAAACAGTCACCCTTAACTTCTCTTTTCCTGTAGCTAAACATGTCCTTTATACTTCCCTAAAGTGCCTTCTTGCACCACCCATAAGGGACAAATATATTTGGTAAAAGAAACAAGGTAATCTAGTTCGGCCTTGTGCATTTGTCCTGTGTTGTATGCCCTAAAATATGCATGTGAGCAATGTGGACAAGTCAACCTCGTGGCACATCTCTCCAAGCACCTCAGCTCTTCCATGTGTGTATCAAATCACAAATTATATCAAAGTTAAGAATCTTTAAAGTTACAAGCAAATAGTCAAATATACTAGCCTGCAAATTAAACTAGATATTGACTAATGAAATAAATAAATTTATCTTTACAGACCTTCCTTAATGAAAGAACAATGTCCCTAAGAGCTCCAGAGTCATTTTTCTTCGACACTGAGCACAAAGAATCCATATTCGTCATAACAATGTTGCAGTACTGCTCCACCTGTACATTCGCCAGGTCTACAGGAACCCAATACTCTTTGAAATTGGCACTCGTCAAAGGGTCTGATTTTCTCTCATATACAATGTACTCTGACAACTTGCTCTTCAATAAACCAAGATGTTCACTACTGTCATGTTCTTGGTCTTCAAACTCATCAATAGGTTGACTCTCTTTTTCACTATCAAGGAAGGCTAGAAGATGAGAAACGTCAGGAGCATTATCCTGTGCAACCACAAACAGCAACAAACAATATCCCATTTGAGAAAGAGAAGAAGATACAAGCCAAAACAAAATTTAGCAATTTCCCAGTTTCTGAACCAAAAAATCTAAAGACCTTCAATTGCTCATGGAAGAGCACAAGTCGAAAATCAGCAGGTAGTTGCTCCAGATGCTGGAAAACTTTTGAAAGTTTAAGGCGTTGACCTTCATCTACAATCACTGCTTCCCAATCAAGGCATTTCAAAGAGCCCAGATCCTGTATGGTATGGCATGCAGGGATCTATTTTAGTTTTCAAATATAATTTTTTTTTTAAATCTAGAACGTAAAACAGACAGAAAAAAAGGTGCAAAGGGTATCTAGGATAAAAAAAATCCACATTTCAAAGATACAAAGCAGAACATAATTTCCCCCGGTTGTTTGCCTCACATCTTAAATGCAGTGAATGCCGAAAAGTGGATAAAAGATCAGATGTGTGTAGTGTGTTGATTCTAGTCAAAATGTTATTACAAGTACTATCATCTTCCGCAAGTCAAACACTGTTACTATCAGTAGTAAGAATTATTGCAAAACAGGTAGCTAGAAAAATAATTTCAAACAATAAATGTAATAAGTAATACAAATTAGGCTAAAAATCAAACATAGTAACAAAAAAGGAAGGAAAACATTACCGCGGTGACAACATCAGAGGTTGATAAGACAATCTGAACCAGCACACATCCATTTCCTTCCGAAAACTCAAGCTTCCGGATCATGTCTCTCGACTCTCTATTACCACAATAGGCCACCATATTTATAGACGAAGCCCACCTCAAAAATTCTGACTCCCAGCAATATATTCCAGCAGTCGATGTGACAATGAGAATAGGTCGGTTTATGTGAAAATCCTTGATTAAGGATAAGGTAAAGGCAATCATTATTGCAATGCGTTCCTGCATGTTGCAATTCTATCAGATCTCCACTAGCAATCTATACCAATTGAAGGACACAGTGAATTTTTAAAGATATAACATTTACAATTAGAATCACTCTCACAATTTTGTATTTCTACCCCTTAAGATGAACCTTGATAAGGTCAAAAACTTTTCTCCTCTGCCCACAAAAGTAAACACTAGAGTAAACACTAGACAATATCACTTACATTTACCAATGGATAAAAATATATTTTTCCCTTCCCATTTTCATATTCAAGATATAACTCATCTATTGGGAGCACACTGGCACAGTAGTTGCATTATCCAGATACAAATAGAAAAGTAAAATGGCATTGCCTTCTGCGTTATCTTAATCTACAGGAACAAGCCTCTTTCCTCAAACAAAACTTGTTCCAAGGACAAGACGACAATTTAATGAGGTCTATCTACATCAGATATTCTTGGAAGTCCACTAACTACATTACGATTGTCATCATGTATACTTCAGATTCTTGCATCCTTGAGAAATTTGATGGGGAATGTTTGTTAATTTCCTTTAAAATTAAATGCAAGCTCTGGTCTACAAACTGAATGAATAAACAACATATGAGTTGTAGAATAACCAAAATCATTAAAGAGCTAATACCATTACTCATGTCTTAATTACCATGGATATTGAGTTTTTGTAGTCATTATCTATGCCGTAGTCTAAATGTTCTACGTTTTGGCCCTTTTCCGGGGATATTTTCTGTTTAATTTTGTCCGAAATCCGGCGAGAAATTGTTGGATCTGCAGATTTGGGTGGCTAAGTCTGTATAATCTGAGTGCCACAGGGGTTTTCAGCATGCTGAATCCATTTATGCATTCAGAAATGCAATTTAAACAACAGAAAATTGTGATTTCGTCCAGATTTATATCGCAGGATTCCAACAAAAAAGGCCAAAACGTAGAACATTTAGACAATGTCATTATCTATTGTGGTTGCCTCTGCTAATTAGGAATTCATATATGATAACTGTTATCGCACAGTTTGTAGTTAGGGTAACAGACGGATGAAAGGAGGTCAAACTGGCATAACTGAACCAATACCACCACTGTCACCTCAATGGGAAGGCTCTTTATGTTTAGGGAGGTAAGGCCCAGGGGAGACGTCCCCAATGACCTGGGGTTTTGAGAAGGCAAAGGTTTAGCAAGGCTAAGTGATAATTTCCCCCTCACAACTCACCACCAAGCAGAAAGTCCGGCTTATAGCCAATAAAGATGAAAGATAACCAGAAATAATAACCAATAAGAGTACCTGCCCTGGACAAAGCAACAATGAAACTACATGTGCAAGCTTGCTTGCTGGTTAGTACTTCATATAACCAATGACTTTCTGATAATAAGCAATTGAGCAATAATATTAATGAAGTAAATCAATGTTTATACAATAGCAATCATTACAATGTATATCACTTCACAATAAGTGCTAATGAAGCTTCACAATGAACAATGGCAATTTATCATCAATGCAATAATACTTGAAGCAACGCTTTAGCTAATCGTTCAATTGTTTTTAAAGATAAATAGATGCTGCAATGAGCATGTTTACAGCACAAGTAGAAGATAGCAGCAATAGGGTTAGAAGATTAGTTTAAGCTAGGGTTAGAAAGGTTAGTAATTGCTCAAAGTGTTTGTTTGTTTGAAGGTTGATCAAGTTACTCAATGCAAGAGGTCTTAGACCAGTGCGCTACTAGGGCATATGGAGTCAAAAAAGGCCGCAAGGTTGAAGGACTGAAAAGATAATGAAAGATCAAAGACAAGAGGGGTAAGTGTTGAGGTGTTGCTAAAGCAAGGCCTCAACAACGAAATCCTAGGGGAGAGAGGCTCACTTAGGCATAGAAACCCTAGGCCTCAGTGCTCTCTCCTCCTTCTTTAGCCCAATGGCAATAAAAAAGGCTAGCTTGAATAATGATTGATCTAAGACAAGAGGGTTTGTAAGTGATGTGTTGCTAAAGCAAGGCTTCACTAGACAAACCCTAGGGAAAAACGACTCACCAGGTGTAGAAACCCTAGGCCTTGGTGCATTTTTCTGCTTATTAACTCAACAAGGACAAAACGGCTAGGCTAGAAGAAAAGAATAGAGTGTTGCTATGGCAAGGCTCTATCTTCTTCATGCAAATCAAATGGCTCAAAATCTTATTGGGGACATGAGACAAGGACATTAACTAGTGCTTGTCACCTAGGGTTTGATTCAGCAAATTATAATAACATATGCAAGTAAATAAAACTAAAACCATTCAATTAAGAAGTGTTTGCAGAAATTCACTTACATAAACCAAGAAACCATGTAGCAAAACTCTAGTTGTAACACCTTCCACCAAGAGAAATGCCAAAAATGCCAATAAAAGTCTTCCTTCAACAAGTGCGCCTCACAATTTCAGCCAATAACCCTAAGAAGGGCGCAAATTTCAGACCTCACTAATGAGTGAGTGAAAGATGATGAAAATATGAAGGTAAAAACCCTCAATATATAGCATACCAATGACCTTTATTAAAAATTAGGTCATCAAAAGGCCGACAAGGCCAAAATACCAAAATCATATTGTTTTACATTAAATGTTATAAACTGAAACCCTAATCAAGCTAAGACAAGACGTCATGCCCCTTCTAGGGTGACGTTATCCCTTTCTAGGGAAAATGCAGCCTCCTGGAGCAAAACATTAGCACTCCTTGGGCTTCTCCAACCTGCCACACATGCCAAACTACCCTGTATGTCTGCCAAAACGTCCATGAAGCAAGGATGACATCATGAACCTCCTGGGTGACGTCCTAGGCCTTCCAAGGCCAACGTTCCAGTGAAAAGGGCACAACCCCCCTAGGTACAGGTCTCCTCAGCTGCCTCTGGTGGATTCTTCTGCTCTTCCCTGGTGCAGAAACTCTGCCATGTTTCTGCCCCCTGTTGGGGTCTCAGCATCCATCGGGTGGGCTCTTCAGCCCCATGGAGGTCCGAACTAATCATCTCCCCATGTGTACCTGTCCAAAATGGTACATGTCTGTTGAGAATGATCCTGCACATCAACAATTATGCCCTCCATGGGCTCATAAGTCACAGGGATCATAGCAATGTCAATCACGTCTCATCATCAATATTATTAAACATGTGCATAAAACCCCTATTACCCCAGTTGAGTGCTCAAAGACATTATACAAGTCTACAATACAAGTTTGGGGAAAGTGACAAGGCATCCTATTGGGCTAGTGTCTACTGGAAAAAGGATGTTTCCGGAAGAGATTAAATCCAAGTCATGTAAGAGGGTGAGGTGGATAAGGGATGTCCTGACAAGGGGTGCAGTGAAAGCAGGGAAATGCAGGGCTTACCTGTGGGGAAAGGCAAGCTACACCTGTCCTAGATGCAATTGATTCCAAGCCCATTCATGCCTTTTATTCTTTATTCTTTATTGCTATTTTCTTCAAGAAGCTAATCAGGGGACACTGCCCTAGCGTGGTGACCAATGGTGGCAATGTTATCCACAAGTACTTTCACAGAAATGAGAAGGTTGGCTCGTGATGAGACCCCCTTTCTCTTGGCCATGCAACCAAGAGCCACTACCCTGGCATGGTAACCAGCTGCTAGTAGTGTCATACTGCTAGGTACCCATGGACCTAATAGGTTGGCTCGTGATGAGACCTCCTATCCTCTGACTAGGTCTTGTTTTATTATTTTTATTGGGTCCCTCTTGTTTCTTGCTGAGAAGCTTTTATTGCTTTCTCGGGGATCCCTGGGCGAAGCATCTCGAGGTTTTATTTTAGGCTTTTATCTTTTTCCAGCTTGCTTTTACCTTCTAGGCCTTTAGCCCCTTCTTCCCACAAGGCAAGGTGCAACCCTTAAATGATTGGCCAACCCAATGCTCGGACAAATGTAATGGGATGGATGACCGAGAAGCAAGATGAAAAGGTGGTAAGTATGACGGGAGGGGACGATGACTTTTCAAAAGCCCCCCCAGTGGCAAACCAAAACCTATGGGCACCGGCTTACTAGGGCATCCTATCATTCCCCCCAGACATGGTCAAGTGGACAAATATAAGATCCAAGCATTTTTTAGAAACAAAAGGAATTAAATGCACATATTCAAATGTTTTGAGGATCATAGTGACAAATACCATGATACTCGGACTCATTACCTCATGGAGCAAGATTACCTCATGGAGCAAGAACCATCTCTGATACAGGACCAAGCCGAAGGTGATGGATGTTGTTGCTGCTAACAAAGTGGAGGTGCTGAAAGGGAGAAAGATGGGCTCTCCAAGGCCATGCTCAAGTCGATCTGGCTCTCGGTACTCCATGTCTAGGACCTGTGGGCCTTGAGACATAATCTCCTAGTTATCCCTAAAAGTGGGGGATAACAATAACCAAACCATTTTCTCCACTTTCAGAGCCTTCCTATTTGTCATGGACTAGCATAAAGATATGTGTTATATGATATGTTAAAAGAGAATTATGAATACTTCATTCTAGATAAATTTAATTCAAGCTATAAAACAATTTCCTAAGGTCAATAGTTATTGCATTCAATCCATTGTCAGAAGTTACATGTTGACCTGACAAATAACTTGTTTTAACATGTTCTTAAAGAAAACAATTGTATATTCTAGTAGCAAGTTGTACATGTTAATATACTACATTAAAAGCTCTAATATCATAAGGCATTGTACAAGATAATGGCAATTTCACAAATATGAAAACGTTACAAATTAATCAAGATAGATGTTATGACCCTCTACCCAATTTAAGGGATCACTTGTATAATTAAATAGATCTGCCTGGAACCTGGCCTAAATGAGCAATGAGTGAGGAATTAGTGTATATAAGGGAATGTTATAATCATTCACACACATATGTATATGATTATTTGATAGCCATGCTCATTGTTTCAACAAAAACTAGCACCCATATGATGTAAAGTCCCAAGCATCAAGGAGCTAATCTTGTGCAACAGTTGCTCTTCCTCTCACTTTTGGTTAGATCTTCTCCAACTCAAGGGGGGCTTCCCTATAGATAGGATTGCTAAGGCTATAGAGTGGAGGCACACGGTGATTTATTGAAGAATAAGCCCAAGCAAAACAAATGGTTGTAGGATAGGTGGAAGATAGGATGGTGTAAGACCAAAAGATGATGGAAAACCCCAAGACCAGTGCCTAGTCAAATCTTGGGCAAAATGGAGTCAAGGAAGTATGAATCTAAGAGAGCAAATGCATGAAGATGTAAGGCAACAAGGGCTGCTATGCATACCACAAATCAGCCTTAACTTGCTGAAAACTATTGCAGAAAATTATCCTTGGCAAGCTAAGGGATTCTGAAACATTGCTATGAAGGTAATGCCATATTATTCTAACAGCAGCTAGGTTTGTTAGATGCAAGCTTAACATGACAACAATAAACATAAAAGGGATTATATCCTCACATTACACTATCCAAATGGTGGATGCTCTATTGCAAGGCCTTCGAGACAAGTTACAAGGGCTTCCAACAACAATAAACAACATATGAATAAATTGCAAACATAAAGCCTCACATTAAAAGATGCTATAACTCCAAGCTTCCATTAAGCCTGCCAAAATGGTGTACAAATGTAGCCAAGGGGAGAGCTCATCAATCCCCAAATTCTCAACAACCATCAAAAACAAGAGAAAACCTCTCTTTATAGAGGTAGTCTCTTCTCTCTTACAATAAAAAAATTATTATTTGCAAACTAACTCCATGACAACTCAAACAAATAATATAAAAATGTAGTTAGATCCCTCCCCAATCCATGGTTGACCATGTCAAGGTATGCGGACACTAGCCTCTCCAATAGGTCTCACCCTCATCCAAAAATAGGAAGGAAAATACATGATATATCTCCAATAGAGAGTGTACTACAAAAAATAGCCATAAGAACCAAGTCAAGATGCTATAGGTCCACATAGAATGCGCCCTTCAAGATGCAAGCATCTAAAATAGAGGAAAATATCTTCAACATAGGAGGATGTACTCCAAGGTCCATATAGAAAAGCTCAAAATATGCCCTCCAAGATGCACGAGTGAGAAAACAATATAATAATCCTCCTAGGAGAATGTTCCATAACAACCATCCAAAAATAGCAAGTGATCCATAAGATGCATGCAACCAATCCACATGGGTGAATCCCACTGCAACCAATTCCATTGATGAATGTGCAAAGTGCCAACTAGATTGAGTGTTCCACAAGAAAAGATATGGTCAACCCCCATAAATAGCAAGTGGAATGTCTCCAAATGTGCGCCCTCCAAGACAATGCTCCAAAAATATAAAGAAGACCAAGTAAGAGCATGCAATGCGCCACATGTGGCCCTCCCCAAGCTCTAAGTGCATGCAAGAGGACAATTGTCCTCCTTGTCAGTCTAAATAAGTTTACGTACTTTAGAGATAAGCTTGGTGAAATTTCTAGCATGGCCATTAAAGAAGGATGATAAAGTATTTGCAATGGCTATAACTATTATAGTACTTCAGTCATTTAAGTTATAAAGTACATGTTAGAATAAAGTCAATATGATATAATGTTTAAACTAGCTCAATACTCTTTTTACTTGACCTCTAATTAAGTGGATTATGAAGAGGTGACTCTTTTATGTACTCACATATAGTGCTCTTCAAAAAAAAGAGTACTTGTATTCCAGTTATATACTTTCTCTATTAAATTGTTAGTGCACTTATCTGTTAGTTTTTACCTGCTGCATCCATCACTATTCTCTCCCACCATGGCACAGAGGTCTTCTTCAGCAACAGAGACGAACTAGCACTAGCACCAGTTTCAATTCTTGTGCATGCTACCTATGCAACCATGAGGAGGACACAGCAATAGGTTTTCTGGGGTACTGTGCTATAGTTATGTAGGAGAGAGATTGAAAGGGCACATGCATGCACCAATCTCATCCATTTGCAGTTTTATAACTGTTGTTCCAGATTTAGAATAGTTGTTTCTCTTCGTTTGGAATTTGATTTTCAGATTTAGAAGTAGGTTGTTTCTTTTATCTTCAATTAGCTTTTGTTCTAAAGTTAGCTTAAGCACATGTGCTAGAGAAACTTCTATTTTTAGGGATAGCACACTTCCCTAGTGTTACCTCACAAACTAGCACCGTTAGATTAAAGTCTAAGAGATTGGTACTAGCCTATGGGCAACTAAGCGGGAGGCCAATCTCATCTCACCAACCATCTTCACACTTCAGGTTGGCTCTTCTCCAACTCAAGTGAGGCTTCCCTGGGGTGGAATTGCTAAAGCTTAGGCAATAAGGGCTCAAGGTGAAATGAAGAGTGGCTTTAGAAAAACAAGTGTTTAGAATAGGTTTAAAAAAGTGATGGGAGGATCAAGACTACTGTCAATTCCATTGGGCAAGTGGAGTCAAAGGATAACAATAGGAAGGTGTCTTCTTATGTGATTGTGTAGCTAGAATCAAGAACCTACCACAATCTTATCTTGTTGTCCACCAAAACAAAATATTTTTGTAGGAATCCAAATGAAAAAAGACCTCCAAATGTATATGAGGGTGTGCCCACTAATGGAAAATAGAAGATGTAGCTAATCTGACTTAAGAAAGAACATACATAATGACATTTTCCAGCAATATACACAAAGGATTTAAAGGGAAACTAAATCACAATTAAATTCCTTCTTAACAAAGGCACAATCTTCTTAATGAGGAATTCTTTTACCTATGTTCTAGCCCTTCATTAACACATTTGATGCAAAAGATTTCAGCTTTATTATTCAGCAGAAGTATAAAAGACACATTATACCTCCTAAGAGAAATCCATAGCTTGCATTGTCTTCAAGATCTTCAACAGAAGCTCCATAGGGGAGAACTCCCCAAATCCATCCATACATCAAATGGAGAGGTTTCGACTCTATCTCCTCAACAATTAAAAAGTATTTGCATTCCTAGATATATTAGTTTTCCAAGGAATAACCATAAAATATCCTTCTCGACAACCTCCTTACTAAAAGTAGCAATGAGTTGTTGAGATCCATATTCCTCTCCAAGAAGAAACAATAAAATATCCAAAGAAAACAATACAATAATGCTCTCATATAACCAACTCCATGAGACAATTCAAAAATAATAAAATAATGGAGTTGGTTATGCAACACCCTCCAAGAGTAGCACAAGAAGGTGGGACACATCCTCTAGATGAGTGGGTCATTGGTTGACCATGAGATAAGCTTCCATATGTGCACCAACCAACAAAGCAAGTACATAAATATCAAGGGTGTGATTCTCCATGTGGTCAAAATGTGGCAAGGTTTTTTAAAACAACAGATTTGGAATTGTTGTAACCCCTTAATATTTATCGAAATTTTTTATTATAACCAATTTTTGGAAATGTCTCAGTCACTCTACATCTAATGGCGTTGATCTAGCAACAACTGGGGAACTCTGTCAAAAAATATTCACTGATAAGCTAGGGCACTCACATAAGGAAACTCCAACTACATCAATACCATATCAATTAGACCAACAAATCATGCTGGAACAATGTAAAAACGGGGTCTATGTGCTAGGCACTCTCCAAGTGTGCAATGCTCATGTAGAATAGACCTCCAAAGTGCTAGGATAATCTCAACATATAAACCATGTCCAACTGCCATGATGAGGCAGAATGCTCCATAACCATCAAAGGTATACCAAGAGGGTGATCCATCAATCAAAGGCATGCAAATATGAGAGGAGCGACAAAACCATAAGCCAACTAGCACAATCTTCTAGCAAGGAGAAGTGAATCTCCTCCAACCCAAAACATAAACTCAACCAAGAACAACATCATCCCCGAGCAAATAAGGAAGGTGTGTACCCCCGATCCATCAAAAACTCCATGGGTATCATGCTGCAAATCATATCTTGTGAGGACAGTCTCTAGTGTTACCCTCATGAAATATGAGGGGTAACACCTAAACAGAATTATATTAGAGTTTTGCTTTATTAATTTTAAAGCCCACAGGGATGGGCTGTTTTTGTCTTCTCCTGCAGCCTTCATCAACTATAGAGAAAGCAGGGTGGAGATCGTTATTAAGCATATCCCTTGCTGAGGATTATCCTATAAGAGGATTCTGCAATGAAAAGTAGCATATCCCTAGCTTAGGATTCTGTTTCATCTTAATATGACAATCTACAAGTTACAGATGGAGCCCAAGGAAACTTTCCATTTCTTCTGCATATGATAATTGGCGGGATCCTATTGTCTAGAGGACCAGGACATCTATCTTTCAAGGAAGAAGCAGGGATTCAACTTCCCCTATGGGTACCAAGATGTTACAGACAAAGATGCCAGACTTCATGCGGAAATGGACTCAACATGGCTGAATAGTAAGAGTTTTCTCGGAGTCCAGAAAAGCTAGAGTTGACTTGCAAACAAATACACTAAATTTCAGGATACACGATATTTTACATTAATTTGAACGTCTACAATGTCAAATGCAAATTCTCAATAATAACTCTTTTCGAAGTACATAGACAATAATACATACTAAAAACTGCTATGAATTTTGGACAGTTGACAAGTCAGACAGGTCCAAAAAAACAACTAAAAAGAGTGGTTTTGTTTGTCTTTCATAGACAGATGACCAAGTCCGACTCTCAAGACTTCAGAGTCAGACTCAAAGAGAAGATCTGACATGCACCTGAATTGCAAATCTAAGCAATACACGTGAGTACACAAGTCAAAATTGCAAGTATGATTTGGGGCCATGTCAGCAGCCAAGAAGCTGACTTGACTCACTTACCTCAAAGAGAAGAGTCAAACTTGAGAGTCGACTCAGATAAAGAATTGTAACATTTGTTATAGATGCAGCACACCAAGATATACACTAGATATTTCTACAAACCATGAATAGATATGATAAGTGTGAATAGAGTCGGATGAGGCATGTCATATATCCTGACATGTGAGCATGTAAACTAAAGTTATCAGTTTAATCCAACCTTTGACACCATACTTTCCTAATACATGTTCTAATTTCCATGGATAGGGAGAATATATTGAAATAAACAAAATAAACTTCTTTCTTACTATACATACAGAATAAATTGGCCAATATATTTGTAGGACAGATAAAATGGAAATAATTTAATATCAATTACTAAGTGACCAAGGTGTATCTTTCACTTGCTCCAAAAGAAGAATAGCAATATCAAACCAAGAACCAAGAAACGTTTATTAACAATAGAAACGTCATAGCAAAAACAAAAACAAAAACAAAAACATAATAAAGTGTGAGAAGGATAATGTAGCATCCCATGCCTTTTAAAGTAATTACTTTCATACCAATCTACTCAAACAAGTTTGGAATTCAGCACACCTGATTAACTTCGTCTATGACAAGAGCATTCTTGTGGTTTTGCCAGAACTCTCGTAGTTTATTGACAGATCTAAGAAGAGAAGAATCTAGTCCCCCTTTCATCCAGTCTGGAGGTCTTTTCAACCTTGAAAAAGAATTGTTCCGTAGCTTCTTTGCCTGTGTATTCATAACAAGAATATGTTTATCATCAAGTAAACATCTAAACATCAATTCTAAATTCAATGCAACCTCAATTCACCAAGATCCATGTCAGAATATAATCTAAAGTTCTAAGAAATAAAGAGTATTGAAAAAATGTACCAAGTTTGCAAAATATTTTACACCCCAATCTTCTTCTGTAGGTCAAAGATCCCAAGAAAACTAGCTAACTGAAGCTCAGAAAGAAAGGAGGTAAAGCATGGAAAACAAATAAGTATGACTTCCCTCAAGTTTATTACTGAGGTCCTCATTGGATTCACTAAAAGAGGGAAATACAACTAGGAAGCAACTATCATCGTAAATGTCCCGACTTTCAAGTAACCAGTATAATCTAAATTTGAAGTGATTTCCAAGCAGAAGAGACTTGCTAACAATATGATAAGGAGAAAAAAGACATTGCATGCATTGACATAACCGAGTATAAAACAAGGTGGGAAGAACTTAAACAATTCTTATAACAGCAGTAAGGAGGCAGAACTTGCTTGATAGTGGTAAAATTATGAATGCTTTGAATTCACATTACTTAGCTGTGAGAATAACTGAGCTATGGTCTCTTAAAAGAAGAAACCCACTACACACAGAGAGACATGGTACGCATGAAATGTCACCTTCAAGATGAAAAGATTCAAGACGGAGTACACTAATTTCTACGAGTACGCACAATGTCTCTCTGTGCCCTAAGTTGGCTTTTTACTTAAAACACTTCCTCCGGATCATCAACGAGCAAATTGTTCAGCCGCACTATTTTCCATTTCACCTGCTACATGGGCTTTGCCATCCCCTCGGCCAGCTCCAATGTGCTCACACAAGTCAAGGGTTGAGATGGGTCACCCTCTTCCCAAGGTAAAACAAGTCTGCAAACTTCGCTCTTTGCTTGAGGTTGAGATTGAGGAGCATTTTATCTTTAAATGACCAGTCTATTATGAGATCAGAGGGAGGTTTCATTGTCTCTCTAGAGACTTGAGCAGATCTTCATCAACATTTTTCAATACCCTGTTCAGGAATGCCTTGCCTTACACATTAGGGAGGCCTTACAGTATATGCTCATTAATGCCTCAAACCATCTCCTACCTTTATTTTCAAAGGAAAACCTCACAGGATCCCCCCTCTTCCCCAGAATATCAAGATGGATGGAAGCTCCACTTCCAGACACAATAGCAGCTGGTAACCCCAAGAGATTTGACCAGATATTACCCTGTGACCTGTGGCCTCCCCGTCAGTAACTTGCCTTGGACGGATGGTTCAACCAATTGAGCCAACCCTTGAGGCTCAAACCATCTCCTACCTATAATGGAATCACGCCATATAAAAAGGAATTGCATTTGCATAAGATGCAACGGGCTTCAAGCTAATCAACCTCTGAAATCTGAAAATTAAAATCCTTTTCAAAGGGCCCAAATCGGCCCTCTTGCAATTGTTAATAGTTTCACGCGCTGTAAGAGGCTTGCGTGAATCCTTGTGGTTGCTTTGCAAAATGAAATGACCAGGGCTTTAGCTTTGCAGTGAGCCTATCTACAGCATCTTTACCTCTAATAAGAACAGCAATTGTTTCTATACAAAAAACATTTCCATCTCCTCATTTATACCCTAACACCATTTCCTGAAATGTGCCACAGAGATGGGTATTGAGCTTGAAGTATGAGAAATTGTACACCATGTTACATTCTTTATAAACACATCTATAACCAAGGATCTTCTCGTAATAACATATTTATTATTTTCAAAGTGGGGATTTTGGGTCAAAATTACTCTGCTTTTCAACCCCTTCTGCAATGGCTGCCCCACCATTAGAAGATGATGATATGATGAGGTTAAAAATGTTAAAAATTCATTCTCAAAATCCAAGACAACCCATGTATCCTCACATAGACCAATAACGCCAAACTCAAACCATGGTGATAAGCTAATCACAAAAAAGGTCAAAAAATCTGATAAGTTGTCTTTTTTTCCACCATGAATACACTCAAAAACTTGTATTTGTTATCCATGTCAACAGAAGGCATTTGCTTACAAACAATGAAAACCACTTTGAAAATCGCCCCCCAAAAGACCTTACAAACTGATTGCGTGCTCAAAGCTTTATAATGATCACATTGAACTGTGAATATAGTGAGAAGAGGACCATTTTTCCTAATTTCTCAAGGATTTATTTTTTTCTTTTCTTTCTCATTTCCATTTTGGATACCACTAGGACTTTGCACTGCGTATATCTGATATGGATCACAAACAAAAATTGTAGGGACCCATTCCATATCTAAAACAATTACCTAGAGAGATCTGGGTTGTATCAAGGCCATCTCTATATCTAGTACAAAGCATGATGGATGCAGTGCCTAGAAAGCAAATCTAGTACACAGTTTGAAACTCCACAATGCCCTTCATAAGAGAGAGACAGTGTGGTTAGTACTGAAGAAAGAAGGATATGGGGTTTTTGTCCTTGCTGAGTTGCTTCAACTATTTCTGGAGAGAATAGTATCGGTTTGTCTCCCTGCTTTAAAGTAGTCCTTCGTGTGATTTGAGAAGCATTATTGGTAATTACAAGTTTTGGTGTTGGACAAGAAGTATCCCGGAGAAAAAAATTAAGGTCCATGAGGTCTAGCTGTTGGGAGCGAGAGTGAAGCAGGAAGCGGGAGCGTGAAGCGCCAATTTCCAAAAGACTCCAACAGCGAAGCATTCCAGGAGCGATTTTTATATAATATATATTTTTATCTGTTTCCATGGATATATATTCGAAAAAGGTATGCAGAATGGCAAATTAGTTGCAGAACATATGAAAACATAGATCTTTATGGTAGATTAACGATAACCATTAAAGCATCAACCACTGGTACACAAATAACATCAAAGATCTAGCAGACATAACTTAAAGCATTGTCATCATATGATCAACCATAGCATCAACCTTCGAGTTCCAAGTTTCAATAGATAACATTTGTCATCAACAAACCGTAAGAGATAACATCAACCATGAAGTGAAACAGGGCATCATGACCAAAGAGGTGTAATATGCAACCAACAGTTCAAACTTCAACTGTCATATAAAGTTTATAAAATAGGACATAATAAGTACAAATAGTTCTAAGTTCTCAAATCTAGATTGTAAGCCTAAAAAGACAACTAATTATACTATTTACTAAGCTTTCTTGAATCTTAAGCCTCTTGCCACGAACAATTTCTAATTTCTTCTCCCATGGTCTAGTAGCAACAGCAATCATTCTGAGAGTGTGGGGAATTGTTTCAGGCACGCAGGGAATCATTCCAGGAGCATGCTCCCCCCCCGAAGCAAGCTTTGGCAGTGGAAGCATGAGGGGGCTGGAAGCTTCCCCGTAGCTAGGGATCTAGTGTTGGAACAATGTGGGTAGATGAAAATAATTATGCAACTCCTTTATTTTGCTTCTGGCCATGCAGTTGACATGTTGCTTGAGCAAAACACTGATACCAAAAGAAGATTAGTGGAATGACAAGAAGATTGAAGCTGATAAGTGTCCTTATGTTACTCAAAGGCTTCACTGTGAGAACAAGTATGTCTTGCACCTATCGGAATGTTATTGATAAAGGACGGACCAATGTTGCACATAGCGGGAGCATTTTAGAGAGTCGGGAGCATCCTTTTCCAAAAATACTTGGGAGCGGAGCGTCTCGGGGGCATTATATATATATTGCGTTTATATTCAAAAAAAAACATGCAGAGAGACAAATTAGCTGCAAAATATATGATATTATGAAAACATGCACATTTGTACATTAATATAGATAGCAATGGCATCCATGGAGCATAGTACATCAAAGATTCATCATTAAAAATTCAAATTTCAAGGCTCAAGCATCAACCATCTAGATTCTAGTAATTACAAACTTACAAACCAACATACAAATTTTTAAGCCATATTGATATAATAGAAAGTAGACCATAAACTTATGAAATGAAATCAGTTATCCAACAACTGTCAACAATAACATGAGTCATGACCAAATAGTTATGTTTATAAAATAGGCCATCTATACTAGTAACTAAAGAATGAAGACTGAAAGGTCCAAAACAAGAAAGTTTGAACTTATCTAGTTGCTAAATATTACGAATCTATCATCTAGATTCTATACTATGTAGACTATGACATATAAAGTAATGAAAAAGGAGAAACGTCAAACAACTATCCCAGCCTCCTTCCACCACCACGATTGTTGTGTGGGCCTCCTTGTGGTGTTAGTGGAGCCACCTGAGAAGGACGAAACTGTGCAAAAGTAGATGTAGACGGTGGCAGCGTAAGTGAAGATGAAGCCCCTAGTGTTGTAGTTGGATTCCTGGACACGAGAAACACGGCAGTGGATGGGGGTCGCAACTCAACATGATCATCATCATCCAAAAGAGCATTCTCCAATTGCTCGAAAAGCAATACTCCAACCTCCAAATTATCCTCCTTTGGATTGTTGTCCCAACGCTTCAAGCTTTTATCCATCTTTTCTTCCTCACAGTAATGGGACAACAATCGCAAGTTGTAATGAACATAAACCAAGCTCTTTGCCCGACCTACATTCAACCTGTTTCTTTTGACGCTATGGATGAAAGTGTAGGTGCTCCAACACCTCTCTCCAGAAGAAGTGTTCACCACCTACGAAAGCACTTGTGTTTCCAAACGTTGCAGTTGCGGGGTAGCACCATCATGCATGTTCCACCACTCGAGAGAACTCATATTCACTCGATCTCTAATTGCATGGTTGGTCCCAAATGCACCTTTGCTAAGGATGTAATGGCTCAATTGTCTCCTTATGTTGTCACACTCCTCCTCGTCTGGGACCAACTTCTCTAATGCTTTCATATAACCTGCTTGAACATCTGGATCTTGGTGTGGTCTTTTCTTGGTCCCACCACCAAGTGTTGATGATGAAAGCCATGATGCAGGATAGTACTTAGGTGTTAGCACATATGCTAAGGCATGTAGTGGAATATTTAGCATTTCCCACTGTTTTTCACCTCTACACGAATTTGATTATAGAGGTTGACATCTCTAGGCTCAAAAATGTCTTAAATCTTCCCTAGCATGCCATCCATTTGCTCATACACCTCCCCAATGATTGGCTGATCTGAATCTGCAAACTTCATCATGTGATAAATTGGCTTGGTGAATTGCAAAACATATCGAACCTGTGACCAAAACTGACTGTCAAGAATTGTCTCTTTCATTGCATTAGCACCTTCTCTATCACTTCTCAATTCATCCCATGCATCACTCATCACCATAGAACCCAAAGATTGTATCACCTTCAATAGGTGCCTAAATGTGAGGTAATAGCTAGCAAATCTAGTGTTTGCAATCTTAAGTAAGAGTGAGTGTTGTAGAATTAATTGACCCTTGTATGCTCAATGACAAATTTGATGAGTTGCTTCCCTCTCTTGTACAACTGATTAATCCATCCACATTCTTTATGCTTGACAATATCATGCATCAAAGGGTTCAAGGTGTGCACCAAACACCCAAACCAAAAGATGTGTGGATAAACTCGCTCAATGATTTTACCTTCTCCCTTACAGTTTGTTGCATTATCAGTGATTACTTGAAGCACATTAGAAGGACCAACATCATTAATTGTTTTCAAAAGGAGATCTGAAATGTTTTGAGAAGATGCAATGATTGAAGAGGAGTCATGTGCGGCAAGAAACACTGCACCAGTAGCTGAAACACCAAGAACATTGATCAAATGTTGGTTTCTCACATTTGTCCAACCATCTGATACAATGAATACCTCGTAGTCCCCCCATTCATATGTAAACCATGTTAGAGCTCTTTGATTTTTGGTTTTTTTCCTATTGAGTATCACAGTTCTAGCTTTCTCATAGTTGGGGCTCTTGTATCCTTTGGGGCTTCATTGATTCCCTTGACAAGATCATGCCAATAGGGGGAGCGAAGCACATTGAATGGGATACCACAAGCATAGAGAAACCGGTCCACTTTTGCATCCACCTCATCCCTACCTCCAATATCAAGGAAATTTGCTATTATTATTCTAGATCTAGAGGTTCCAGAACCATGAGGAGATGGAGATGTATTGCCAACAAATCGAGATGAGGCATCGGATTGAAGCTTTTATTTTTTACCAAGCTTTTTTTGTGCAGCTTCCTCTATCTTTATGTATTTTTGTCTCTCTTTCATGGATATATTAGAGAAAACATTGATCGCAATGGACCCCTTATTGTAATCACTTTCCATTACACCACAAAGATGCCTCCTCACACGGGTATATGAACCGGTATAAGGTTTTCCTTTATGGGAATTATGAGGACATGAAAATTTAGTGGTTCCACCACCTCTTCCATCCTCAAGTTTTGTCACACATCCCCACAAGGGTCTCAATGCATCTTTGCCATGTTTTTCCCTCTTCATTGTCCTCTTCCTCTTCAAGTTCAAACCCTTCATTAGCTTCATATTGTGGGTCATGATCATCATGAGAATCACCACTATCCTCTTCTTCCCTTTGATGCCTCCTCCCCGTCAACACCATGAAAACCAAAAAAGGAATGGAAAACCAAAAGAAGAGCATTTTCCTCAAGTTTTGGATGAACAACCTGCAATAAAATGAGGGAGAAGAAGGAATGGGAAAGAGTAGGAGACGAGGACAAAAACATAAACAAAGTTAACCCAAGGAAATGAGAGAATTGGGGTTTGGGCTTACCTCTTTACCTCTTGAAACTTGAGATAGATAGTTGCCTTTGTTCTCTCCTCCAAGCTCCTCTTTGCTCACTCTTCCAAGCTCTCCTTTGTTCTCTCCTCCAAGCTCTCGCAAATCTGCACTCTCCTTCAATCTCTCCTTTGCTCTCTCCTCCTCTCCAAGCTCAAGCAAACATAGATGAAAGAATGAGGAGAATGGAGGAGGAAGAGCTTCTTTATTCTCCTCCTTCCTTTCTCTAAACCCTAAGCCTAGGTAGGTCCCACTCCCACTCAAGAATTATAAAAAAAAAATGAATTTTTTTGGAGTCTATGGGTCCTACGCCAGAGCGGTCGATCACCCATAGGGAGCGAGAGGAGAGTGTTTGGAGCACGCTCCAGAGCATAGAGCTCCCAAAATTCCAGGGAGTGTCCGACAGTGTTCCGGAAATAATCTAATAACAACAGTAAAAACTCTGACCAAAAACCGATCAACAAAAACATGCATAAAATATTCAAATTTTGAACAAAAACATGTATATTAATGTGCATACATATGAATCCAAACTATTATACACAAATATAGAAAGTTTCTAATGTATATAGCAAGAAAGGGTGCATATAACCAAAATAGCACCCAGTGCAATCCACCTCTGAACCAAAATACATCAACAAAGAGGCTCTAAATGGTCTCTAGAGTCCAAAAAAATCATGCTACAACAAATAACTACATATCATCAAAATCATTGCCTATATTAGGATCCTCATCATTAGTGTCACCCTAAGCATTAAAATAGCATACAAAGATCTTAACATGCCTAATAAGTGATTTTAGTTGAGTAAGGATACATTTTTACTAGGGTCATAACAGAAGAGTTCAACAATCAATGCCACAAACATTGAGGTACATAGAGGGCTTGGTGCTCCTAATTAAATGCCAGTTCTATACCCTCATACATGAGAGAATCCGGTGGAAACGTTGCAATCCTGTCAATCTTGAAATCCTGAAAACCATTAAGTCTGCTAAATTTGAATGGGACCTAAAATTCTACTTCCTCCATATGAAGTCCAGTGAGGTTGGAACCACTATTAAACATCCTGAAACAATTAATGGTAATATTAAAGATTTAAGTAAAAGTGATGAAAAGTGACATTCTTCGTTATCTTTCATTGGATGTAAATGAAAGATAACGGAGAATGTCACTTTTCATCACTTTTACTTTAAGAATTTAATATTACCATTAATTACTATGGTGGGTGAAATGGAGGGGGGGCGGAGGACGCCCAAAAGCTCCTATTTTCTAGGGGGCATGCCTAGAACCTCCCCCACACTAGGGAAACGTTTACCACTACATTTCCCCAAGCCCC
>ML782793.1:1451296-1466513 GCA_009831015.1 Picea engelmannii
GGGTGTGAGACAGGTTGCAACCGAGACTATTGCAGGTGTGGAGGAGATGAACTCTCAATTTCACACTGCCTTTTCCATGATTTCTTGTTTATCTTCTAACACTGTGTCCAATGTTGGTTGGTATGTGGACAATGGAGCTTTGAGACACATGACATATGACAAATCTCTATTCTACAGGACTCTAAAGCAAAAGGGAGACATGAATGTGGACCTTGGTGACGATGCCACTTACCTGTGAGAGGAGTTAGTTCCATTTCATTCGATATGCCTTCAGGTGATGTTCTCGAGTTGGATCACAATTTATTGGTTCCTAGTTTGAGAAAGAACCTCCTTTTAGTTTCTTGTATGAGAGATATACATTGGAGAGTTTCCTTTGAGGGACAACAGTGCACCATAAGTGATTTTAGTCTAGCTAGTCCGAGGACTTTGCTAGAAGGGTGAGAGATGAAGAAATTTGAGGTACTAAAGGCTTCCCAACAGAGCTGTCATATGATCTCTTGTTGGGCACTAAGTTCAAGGTTTTCAAACTGTTTCACTGATGTTTTATGACAACCACCAAATCTGATTTTTATGCCTTTAAGCTTGTGATTGCATACTCTTTTATACTCTTTTAAGGGTGCTCTTGCATGGGTTTAATTATTAGTTTAGGTTGTCCAATATTAGCCCATGCATATACCTTAAAACATACAATACCCTCTAGGATCTTTAACAAGTACAAAGTTGAAAGTACTAAGCAAAACACATGATGTTTTTGGTCAATATGAACCTGAAAAAACCCCCATGGGCAAAACCAGTAAGAGAGATGTATATATATATATATATATATGGATCTCAAGCAATAGCAATCTATCTCAAATCTGCTTTGGAGTTCCTCTTTTCTTTGTGCTTGCTAGGATGAAGTTTGCACACCCCTTTCTCTCTTTGCCTGCTAGATCTAATGTTGCGCCCTCCTTGAAGCTCTTGCCTCCTAGATGAACAGTAGTGCCCCCTTTGCCATAAGGTGTGCCCTCTCTGAAGCACCCTCTCCTCAAGTGTATGCGCCGACAACAAACAAGTGTGCCCCAACCATAGTTGCGCCCTCTACCAAGCAAGGTTGTGCCCTTCTCACAAGTGCGCCTCTCTCCCAAGCTTGGTGTGTCTCCTTCAATGGCATCTCCTCCTCTCAAAATGGTGTGCCTCCTTCACCAAACCCTCTCTTCTCCCTTCTTCTCCTCGCCACTCTAATCTCCAAGTGAACAATGAGCCTCTACTTTTCCCTCTTGCCTCCTTTAGCCTCATCTTAGGCCAAACCTAGGAAACCAAGGGCCCAAATTAGATCTAGGCCTCCCACCAAAATGAATGGATGAGATTAGATCTCATAAATCACTTAAGTCTCCATAGTTTGCTTTG
This sequence comes from Picea engelmannii, assembly GCA_009831015.1. Taxonomy (NCBI): domain Eukaryota; kingdom Viridiplantae; phylum Streptophyta; class Pinopsida; order Pinales; family Pinaceae; genus Picea; species Picea engelmannii. Next base: position 1,452,686 of record ML782793.1, read on the forward strand.
TTGAATTTTAATGGTGACTCAAGCACATGTATTTTCTTTTCAATTTAGCATGAACTTGAACCATAAACAATGCAGCAATACAATAGCTTCAGTAAACCAAGATCACAAGAAGAATAACCATGCACAAGACACAAGAAGTTATTCTAGGAAAACCCTTATCAAACAAGGGAAAAACACAACAACCTTTTGTTATATTGCCAAGAGAAGAAACCCTCTCCACCGAAAAGTATGGGTACCAACAAATGTGGCCCTCAAGACAAAACCCTAGCGCACACAATAGGGTGCTCTATGACCAAGAAAGATAGCACAGGAGAAGTGCGCACCAAATTTCAGCTCTCCAAGTAATGCGTTGAGTGAGTGAGATGAATGATCCACAATGGGGATCATTCACTAATATATACATGACCTAACTCAACGAATAGACATGTCTCTTCATTGGCACAATAGGGCTGACTAGTATAACTCAATAATACAATTAGTCTTTTACATAATATTAATTGTCTTTACACAGTAGGGCCGACTTGTACCCTTCACAATACAAATTAGGGTTTTACAATAGTCTTACTCTTTGACAATATAGCAAGGGGTCTCACACACATCCTCTAGTGCTTTGCCACTAAAGACAAGTCCACATGTGCTCAACCACAAGGGACGTCACTCTCAAACAAATCAACTCAACTAAATCCATAGGAGTACGAACTAGAGAGCCATCTCAAGTCGACTCAACTAAGTCCATAGGAGTATGACAGGAGACCATCTCAAGTCATCTCAACTCAGTCCAGAGGAGCACGACAAGAGACCAACACAAGTTAACTCAACTCAATCCAGAGGAGTACGACTCACCTATCACATAGGTGTTCTCTCAGATCATCTCAACTCAGTCCAGAGGAGTACAATCTGGAGAATATTTCATGAAGTTGCAATCATTAACATGCTTTATGTTCATTAATTCACAATTAAGTGAATTAAATGTCACTTTATGACTTAAGTGACTTATTTCACTTTATGACTTAAGTGAATAAATTCAAAGTGAAATTGGAAAATAAATTAATAGCATGAGGGTCAAACATTACCCCCTTTGTGTTTAGAGACTCACAAACACAAGGGGGGCACTTCCCAAGGTACCCAAACCTCAAAACTCCCTCTTACCGAGGAAAGTGTTACTCACCAAGCCCATCTTGTCTCTGAAATAGACATGCTTGCCCCTTGGCATGGCCTTGGTGAGAATATTTGCTACTTGCTCATCAGTCGAAATATACTGAATTTGAACTGCCCCACGTTGAACCCAGTCTCTAATGAAATGATATCTGATCTCAATATGCTTCGACCTATCGTGAAAAATTGGATTCTCAGAGAGTTTGATACAACTCTGATTATCGTAGTGAATGATTGTCGGACTCAACTCACGACCACATAATCCAACCAACAATTTACGAAGCCAAATGGCCTCGCAACTAGCCTGATTGGCTGCCATGTACTGTGCCTCGGCCAAACTCAAAGCTATTGACCTTTGTTTCCGGCTAAACCAGGGAACAACTCCTAACCCCAACCCAAAACGGCACCTTGAGGTGCTCTTCCTGTCAATGGCACATCCTGGCCAGTGTAAATCTGTGTAGCCAACCAAACTAACTCTTTCTCCTCTGACATAGTCCAAATCAAAATCCATAGATCCTGCAATGTACCTCAACACATGTTTTGCCCCAATCCAGTGAACACTCCTAGGCTCCACCATGTACTAGCTGAGAGTGTTCACGACATAACAGATATCTGGTCTAGTGTTGACCAGATACATCAAGGACCCAATCAACTGCACGTATCTCGTAGCATCCACCAACTCGAAATCTGAAGCGCTAAGCTTCTTCCAATTGGTGACCATGGGTGTAGACATGGGCCTGCAGTCCTCCATCTGAAATTTGCTCAATATGTCTGCAGCATATTTCCCTTGTCCCAGAAAGATATGACCCCCCCTGCCAAACCTCCATGCCCAAGAAATAGTGCATCAATCAGATGTCCCTAATATCAAACTCTCATGCAAGGCCCCGCTTGCAATCAGCTATGAGATGCTTCGCTCCCGTGATGAACAAATCATCCACATATAGTATGAGAATGAGTGTATCCTCACCTCGAATGATATAGTAGAGGTTTGGATTTGCCTCAGTCTTCTCAAACCGCATCTGAAGCAAATAAGCATATATCCTCGAATACCAAGCTCTTGGAGCTTGCTTCAGACCATAAAGTGCCTTTCTCAGAAGACACACATGGGACTCTCTCCCCAACACCTCAAACCCTTGCGGTTGCTCTATGTACACCTCCTCCTCTATAAAACCATCCCAGAAAAGCAGTCTTTATATCCATCTGATGTATCCTCCAACCCATTGTTGTTGCAATGGCAATAATGCTCCAGATAGAAGTGTATCTCGCAACTAGTGCAAACGTCTCATCATAGTCAACTCCCTCTATCTGAGAGAATCCTCTCGCCACAAATCAGGCCTTTTCTTTCTCTACGTTGCCATTTGTAGCATACTTGGTCTTATACAACCACGTAGAAGTCACAACTGACTTCCCCTCAGTCCTTGGCACCACATCCCACACATCACTACGCACGATGGAGTCATGGCCTCTCACCAAACATGTTGGTCAACTACCTGTGCAAATGTCGTGGGCTCTGCATCTGTCATGCTCGTCACCATGGCCATGTAGGACCCAAGCTTCCTTCAAGGTCTCCTAAAACCATCTCAATTTCTTCTTCTCTAGAGTAACCAATGGTGAAGTAGCATCACCACGCCCAACAGTCTCATCCACAGATCTCAATATCGTAGTCTAAAGTCCTAAAGCACCTACACCCTCTCCATGAATACCTGGCAACTTTGAACTTGACGATGTACTGGGTGACCCAGTCACCCCTAAAACTGGTGCACTAGACCCCTGAGGTTGTGTCCCCTCTGATGCATCACTCTAAATCTGCGGGACCTCCTCAACTCTATCTCTCAACTCGAGTGATCTCCTTAAGGCTCTATCCTTGAATAATACATCTCTCCTCACCCCACTCTCCTCTATGTTGGTATGTCGATACGATAGGCCTTTGAGATCTCTGAGTAACCAACTAAGATCCACTTCTCCATTGTAGGGTCTAGCTTTGTCCTCCTCTCTTAGAGGACATGAGAGTATGTCAAGCACCCAAAAATACGCAAGTGCTCAACATCAGGCCTCCTCCTAGTGAAGGCCTCCTCAGGAGTCTTTGTCTCCAAAACTCTATGGGGATTCTTGTTCTGCAGATATATTGCAGTACCACAAGCCTCTACCCATAGGAATAAAGGCAATGCCTCATCATGCAGCATCAATCTCGTTGCACCAACTATGGCCATGTTCCTCCTCTCTACAACCCTGTTCTGTTGGGGGTTGTTTGGAACAGCCAACTGCCTCCAGATGCCTTGCTCGGCACAGAACTCTGCAAATTTCGTGGAGGTATACTCGCCCCCATTCTTTGACCCCGAGACTTTGATCTTCTTTCCTGTCTGGTTCTCCACGAGAACTCTGAACTCTTGGAACCTCTTGAAGACCTCACACTTGGTCTTCAAGAAATAGATCCAGGTCTTCCTGGAGTGGTCATTAATGAAAGTAACATAATACTTGCATCCACTCCAGGAAACACATGACATAGGCCCACACACATCTGTGTGTATCAACTCAAGTACCCTAGTTGATCTGCTATCACTGTTGGGAAAGACAGTCTTGGTGTACTTCCCAAGAGCACACCCTCTGCACACCATCCGGTGCTCAATGTTGACCAGTGGCATACCCGCCACAATCTCTCTCAATGATCTCAAAGCTCCATGGTGCAAATGAGCCATCCTAAGAAGCCATAACTCGCACAACTCATTGTTGTTGTTGTTGCTACTCGCTGCCAAGGCATGCAATGGCTAAAAAAGCAATCTACACAGTTTCCCACGCCGTACTCCAATCACCTTCCCAGCAGCGATACTAGACCCCTTATGGTGTATGAGGAACTTTGTCCCTTTAAAGGACACCTCAAGACCCCTATCCTGTAGGGATGAAACTGAAATAAGATTCTTTTTCAACCCAAGGACAAACAACACATCCTTGAATGATATGGGTGGCTTAGACTCCCTCTGAAATGCTACTGTGTCGCGCCCCGCTGCCCTAACAATGGTGCTATCTCGAAGCATAATCTCCAACCTGATCTCTGGATCTCGGAGATCGGTGAAATACTCTCTCACACCTGACATATGGCTCGATGCCCCACTATTTATATATCAAATGTTGGATGGTGACTCAACTGTCGAACAACAAACTATGAAAGCACACTCCCTCTCAAACTGAGCAACGAACTTCTCCTCATCTGTTGCAGTTGTTGTGCCACCCTTCTTCTTCTTCTTCTTCTTCCTATTAGAACATTGTCTAGCATAGTGTCCCATCTTCTGACATGCAAAGCATTTCACTTTGCTCATGTCCTTCTTCTGCTCTCCCCCTCTCGGTTGTTGCTTGGCCCCACCCTTGGAACCTTGTTCGGTCTTCTTCTTGCCCTTTGCCAAAAGACCAAGATCCTCTTCACCATCTCCACCATGTTGTTGACTAGTAGATGTGGATCCATGCCTTAGCTCCTCCTGCACGAAGTCATCCCAGAGCCTCTCCCGACTGGGCATAGTCTCTCTGTCCACAATGCCTCGCACAAAATTCTCCCAAGTTTTGGAGAAGCCATTTAAGGTTGTCCTCACCAACACTGTGGGATCCACTATCTCTTCAATAGCCGCCAACTCATCACGAGTTTGTGTAAATCTCGAGAGGTATAAGGTAATCGTCTTAGCCTTGATCATCCTGATGCTCCATAACTTCTCCTGGAGCACCATCTTTCGGTTCTGGTTAGGACTCTGGTAAAGTTTGCATAATGAGTCTCACATCTCATAAGCAAAACCTTTACCAGACACATAAGGTATGATATGGTCTTTTACTGCATCAAGGATAGTTCCCTTGGCCTTCACATTCCTCTTCCTGAACTCTGCCACAAGCAAAGATGCAGTAAGAGGTGGAGGAACCACAAGAGCACCAACAATGTCCCATAGCTCTAGTTCCTCCAAAATCATCACAATCCTTGCTTTCCAAGGAGACTAGTTGCCAGCACCTGCTAGCCTATCCTCCTCTCTCAATCTCGCCACTGACATGGCTTCCCACTGCTACCAAAACTGATTCTGATCTGAACAAAAGAAATCTGCCTCAAACACACAAATCACAAGTGTGTAAATGAGGCTGCCAACTGTGTAACAAATCTGCCTGCTGTCTGCTCCAAAAATCAGCCTCTCACATGCCCCGAGGCTCTGATACCATGAAGAAATTTGAGGTACTAAAGGCTGCCCAACAGATCTGTCATATGATCTCTTGTTGGGCACTAAGTTCAAGGTTTTCAAACTGTTTCACTGCTGTTTTATGACAGCCGCCAAATCTGATTTTTCTGCCCTTGTAAACCTGCCTTTTAAGCTTGTGATTTTTCTTGCACGGGTTTAATTGTTAGTTTAGCCTGTCCAATATTAGCACATGCATATACCTTAAAACATACAATACCCTCTAGGATCTTTAACAACTACAAAGCTGAAAGTACTAAGCAAACATGACAAATGAACACATGATGTTTTTGGTCAACATGACCCTGGAAAAAACCCCCATGGGGAAAACCAGTAAGAGAGAGAGTTGTATATATATGGATCTCAAGCAAATGCTACAAACAAAGAAAAGAACAACGGAACCTGATACAAGAGCAGTCTCTCTCACATCTGCTTTGGAGTTCCTCTTTTCTTTGTGCCTGCTAGGATGAAGCTTGCGTCCCCCTTTCTCTCTTTGCCTGCTAGATCTAGTGTTGCGCCCTCCTTGAAGCTCTTGCCTGCTAGGTGAACAGTTGCGGCCCCTTTGCCATAAGGTGTGCCCTCTCTCAAGCAACCTCTCCTCAAGTATGTGTGCCCACAACAAACAAGTATGCCCCAACCATAATTGCGCCCTCTACCAAGCAAGGTTGCGCCCTTCTCACAAGTGCGCCTCTCTCCCAAGCTTGGTGCGCCTCCTTCAATGGCTTCTCCTCCTCTCAAGATGGTGCACCTCCTTCACCAAAGCCTCCTTTCTCCCTTCTTCTCCTCTCCACTCTAATCTCCAAGTGAACAATGAGCCTCTACTTTTCCCTCTTGCCTCCTTTAGCCTCATCTTAGGCCAAACCTAGGAAACCTAGGGCCCAGATTAGACCTAGGCCTCCCACCAAAATGAATGGATGAGATTAGATCTCATAAATCACTTAAGTCTACATAGTTTGTTTTATGTTCATTAATTCACTCTTAAGTGAATTAAATGTCACTTTATGACTTAAGTGACTAATTTCACTTTATGACTTAAGTGAATAAAGTCAAAGTGAAATTAGAACATAAAGTAATAGCATGAGGGTCAAACATTTCCCCCTTTGTGTTTAGAGACTCACAAACACAAGGGAACCACTTCACAAGGTACCCAAATCTCAACAAGAGAGGGTGGCCTTCAGAAGTTACTTGTCGATCTTGTGACACGTGTACATTCCAATGGGAGGTTGGAAGAGCATTCTAGCTTTGAGGATGCACATGTATGGCGAGAGGTCATAGAGCTAGGTCCAGCACCAATTGTACATGCTTTGATAGCATCTTGTGTTGATGAGGATGTGAGATCTTTCGATTCACGGGAATCTCCTTCAGTGATCAAAGAAAATGTGGAGGTTGTTGTTCTAGATTTCGAGGCTCGAGAGCATACAGGAGAACCCAAATCTTCAATGAGGGGGAGTGTACTACCTAGGAGATATGCTAGACATGTTGCGTTGGTTTCTTCCATCCATGAGACTTCCAATTTTAAAGAGGAGAGGTGTGATGATGAGATTAACTTCATCCATAAGCCTTCTAGTTGTTCAATGGAGGAAAGGTGCGATACCTTGATGGAAGATTGATGATAATACAGATTCCAGAGTTGTAACTAATAGGAGTATTTTTTAGTTCAGAGCCAAGGATCGTGGATTCTTTTAAACAGAGGGAATTCATCAGGATGTTACTATTCCTTCAGGATTCTTTCAATATGAAGGAGTTGACCTAGTTCAAGTTGGTCCAATTGCCAAAGGATTTGAGATGCATGACAGGGACTCTCATGTTCACGGGATGATAATGATCTTGCATGGATTATTGCCTATACCACAAGCTTTGTATTCAAGGATCAAGAAGTTGACTTGCATGGATCTCTATCTTTGTGACTCTGACAATTGTGATACACTTGTCTTCATCTTTTATGGAGAGATGTGATCTTCTCTACAAGATGTCCTGGACAGCTCATGATGTGGTGTCTATTGATTTTGGCCCATGACATTGACTTGGAGGATGATGGAGATTGGCATGTTGCTTTTCTTCCAAAGGGATATTCCTTCGTATTCACAGGTGGTCATCATTCATTGGAGGATCGAGATGTTGTGATAGCATGGATGACAGGTTCTTTCCAAATGATAGTAGTTGATTCTCAAACCGTAGTAGGTATAGATTTGCATGTAGCAGATTTGGTGGAATTGTACAATGAGTCAACAAGTGTCGTTGTAAACACTTTCGAGGTTATTCATAAAGTGTTTACACCACACTTGGGGTGCTTCATTAGATTTGGGGTACATGGTGTATGCTCAACACATGTTGGTCTAAGATGGATTGGCACATGATAAATAGTCCTTGATGGATTTGCACAGTTGAGATATGTTGCTCAGTGGGTGTTTGACATCAAATGGTTTCCAACTTAGTGTTCTTCCCTTGGGCATTGAAGTTCTCTTGATAGTTTGGTGGACGCCCTTCATTGGGGCACTATGAAGGATCCACTTGCTTGGAGACCACCCTACATGGGATGAAGAGCATCACGCAACATGGAGGAGGGCATCAGGGCCTAGTTGGCATGTGGGAACTTGGATTCATGTTCAAAGGATTGGAGAAAGCTCAGGGATGTCTGGGGCTTCAACAATATTCTTGCAGCGATAGTTAACCCAATAGAGTACAGTGCTTAGGAGGATCGATGTGGTCCATGGATACTTGTGATGGAGGGATGCGAACTTGCCTTGCATAGATACATCACCTTGGAGCCATTATTGTGCACGACATCACCATAGAGCATGACACATGTACTCTAGAGTGTAGCATCTCACTTGTGTTGGCCTACGAGTGCTCATTGTAGGTTGCTTGTAAGGGCTAAGGCCCACATTGTACTATTCACCTCCCTTACCTCTCATATAAATAGAGTAAGGAGAGTGTCCCTCCATTCATATATGTTCATTAACTCTTGTGACGAGATGTGACCTAGAGAAGAGTGCACACTAGCCTCTCTCTCTCTCTCTCTCTCTCTCTCTCTCTGCTAGGGTTTCTTGGAGTATCTTGGAGCATCTAGGAGGTCTAGAGTTAAGGTTTATCCTTGGAGATTGGATATTAGGGTTTTATGATAAAACCCTAGGGTGGAATTGTGAAGAAGTGGAGGAGAGGACATCTTGCCTTGGGTATGTGTTGGAGTGATTCTTGCATATTGGATCTTCTTGGTTACTAGGGTTTTGTTGATTTTCCCTAGCTAGGATTTGGAGAGCTGGGAGGATTTGTGCTAGCATAATCCCTTTGGTTTGGTATTTTTTCTCCTTGAATTGCTAGGAAGTTTTGGCTCTTTGGAAGTGAAACAGTGTACTCTTTCTGCTATTGTTTTGTGCCATGTTTTACAGCAGCCCTATGGCTGAAAATTCATTGGGCTAAGATGTGAGAAACCTTCTAGTTTGAAGGTAAGATTTCTCTTTTGTATTGAATTTTGAATTCCAAGAAATTTCCACACAAATAAAGAAGCACAATGATCTCTCAGATTATGAAGCTCTCACAGTTAACTACAGTGAGCTCTCACAGTTCACTACAGGAAAGGCTCAACACAAACTATGTACGGCATCTTTATTTGCTACTCTGGAAATATTATATAGATTCATTGATTAGGGATAATTACCTCTCAGATTAAGTGGCTCTCACAGTTAACTATTGTGAAGTAAAGGCTCAGCAGAAACTCTCTATGGTAATACAACTCAAGTAAACATCCGCCATCTACAAAGATGACTTTAAGAACAAGCATGATCATATTACAACTCAATACACAAGTTCTATTGGAATCTACAACTGACAAAATGGTGATAAATGTGAGAATCATTTCAGGAAATGTTGCCTATCCAATAACATAATGTGCATAATACCTCTAGGATAAACTTAAAATCTTATTGTCTCGAAATATGCCTCAGAAGATGCAAACATGCATTTACTACACCCAATTATTTCCTTATAATGTTTCAGTGAGTAAAGAGCAGAAAAGCCAAAATATATTCCCAATGGCTTCCAGCTCAACATTTCTCTCTTAACATAAATATTCTAAATCTTTCAAATATAAGGTACAGCATTTAAACCTAAAAATAGAAAATATGCATGCTTCGACCCATAAAACAGGCTCTATACCTTGCCTCAATAAATTTGGGTTCCTCCTTTGAATCCACAGAGTAAATGAGCTGAGTTAATGTCAATCCATCCTGTAGAGGCGAACTACCTTTCTGCAGATTATCAGACTGCAGCACAGTGAAAGCAGGCCACCATCTGCCCTTTTCTATCTGTAAAAGAACAAAAAATCGTACAAGTTTAAATAACTGTTGTGACATCAGATTCATCCACTTCTACCTAATTTTTAATTCATTTCAGGTTAATTCAGTCCATGTCAATAGGGTCATTAAATTATAAAAATAATATAGTTAATTTCTAAGACAAAATCTTTAGCATGGAGATTTTCAGAAAGATGAGCATAAACAACAATTAGAGGTGCTCGAACAAAACTTATCCAAGTACTCAATCACATTCTAAAAGTTGTTTATGCAGAGAAAAACATATTTTAGCACAATTGATACACTTGTTTAGTTGAGGTACACTACTATATATGTAGCAAAGGCTAACTAATACTAAATATGTTGCAAACATATTCACTAGACTAAACTATAAGCAAATGAGAATTGAAGTGTTCGTACCTCTAGTACTTCTAGGGTTCTGCAATATCTGATTTCTTTGGAGTATGAAAATGGTCAGGTTTACAGGAGACCAACAGCACATAATTGTTATGTATTCATAGTTATACCATGTTGTAACCAGAAAATTGCTCCTAACCATGTATAAACCTTAAGGCCACTAACGGATATCATTTCCTTTAAGACTAAGAATCCCACCAATATACCTATATGTAAGTTTGTGCTAATAGGCCCATGTATAATCGGATGAAGTTCTTGTAAATGATCAGGCACTGTTATGAATATTTTATCTGACAGAATTCTGCATACCTCTCTCACCACGATGAAGGTACGTTGCCATCTAGTCTCTTATGGCATGCTAGAGTTGGACACATTAATTATGACAGCATTTGTTTTTTGAAAAAGAATGGTGTTTCTGGTTTGCCTACTATTCCTAGGAAATTGAAGCAATGTGATGCTTGTATCCTTGGTAAACACAGCAAGCAGCCTTTTTATGATTCCACCTCGAGAGCACTACGAAAGCTAGAGTTGATACACTCTGATTTGGTGTGGCCCATGCCTGTTCCATCTGCCTTTAGTAATAGATATATCCTGACTTCTATTGATGACTACACCAGGATGTGTTGGTTGTATTTGTTGAAACAGAAATCTCAAGCATTTGAAACTTTTAAAAGTTTTCATTTGTGGATTGAAAATGAAACTCAATCTCGTATTAACACTCTTCGCACTGATAATGGAGGAGAATATAAATCTAATAAATTTGAAAACTATCTTCACCAACATGGGATTCAACATCAAACCACAGTTCCATACAATCGTCAACAGAATGGTGTAGCTGAAAAAATGAACAGGACTCCCTTAAATATGGTTCTTTCGTTTTTCAAAAATGTGAAATTGATGTTTTGGAGTGATGCAGTTCTATGCGCAGTATATGTAAAAAACAGGAGTCCATCTCATGCTCCTGGGAACAAGACTCCTTATGAAATGTGGTATGGCCGCATTCCTTCGGTGAGGTATCTCAAGGTCTTTGGTTCCCCCTGCTATGCCTTAATTCCTAAGGAGCAAAGAAACAAGCTTGATACAAGGAATCGGAAGTGCATCTTCTTGGGGTACTCAAATACCACCAATGCATATCATCTTTACGATGAGGTAAACAAGAAGTTCAGTCTTTCCAGAGATGTGATTTTTCTTGAATCCACCAAAAGTGACAAAACTATTGAGCGGCAACTTGATCATCTGGATAGATTCACCCATGTAAAGACATATCACGAGTTTGATGATGAGATTCCACATCTTGAAGGGGGGATGCCTCTCTTGGATCAATATCTGGAATCTCCCTTTGAAGCACCATCTCCCCCTCATGAAGAAATTCCAACCACTTCATCAGAACAGGAAGTTCATTTGGATGATGTGATTGAGAGAATTGAAAGGTTGAACCTTGATGGAAATCCAACACCATCTCAATAAGTGGAGCAACCTGGACCATCTCAGAAAGGTCCACCAAAGTGGCTCATAAAGGCACTTTAAAGTGTTCACCATGATGAGGTTGGAAAGACATGAACCAGAAGTTCTACCAGACAAGATGGAGGTGATGTAGATAATTCAGATTCAGATGATGTAGATGATATGGATGTTTCATATGATTGTGAACTGAATTTATCTACTAACTTTGAACCAACTTCCTTCGAAGAAGTTGCTTCTAATGATTATTGGAAAGAAGCCAAGCAGAAGGAGTATGATACTCTCATCAAGAATGGGACATGGAAGTTGGTGGACCCTCCATTCGAAACCAAACCAATTCGATGCAAGTGAGTCTTCAAGAACAAGTACAAATTAGATGGTTCACTTGACAAGCACAAAGTGAGGCTCGTGGCAAAACGATTTGCACAGAAAGACGGCATTGATTATGAGGAGACATTTTCAACCATAGTAAAATGGGCAACCATCCGTACGCTATTTTCCTTGGCAGCACAGAATGGATGGAAAGTTCATCAAATGGATGTGAAGACTTACTTCTTGAATGGAGACTTGAAAGAGAATGTCTTCATGTCTCAGCCAGAAAGTTTTGTTGTGAAGGGGCAAGAACAAAAAGTATGTAGACTCATCAAATCCTTATATGGACTAAAACAAGCACCGCAAGCCTGGTAAGAAAAGCTAATTGAGCATCTTCTGAAATTGAATTTCAAGAACATTAATCTTGATGATGCAACTATGTTTGTCAAGAAAGTTGGCAAAATTGTTGTATATCTTGTACTGTATGTAGATGATCTATTGATAGCAAGGAATAATGAAAGCTATATTGCATCCATAAAGTAAGAATTGAAGAAAGCCAAAGTATATATTCATCTCCCACCTAGTCTAGTCCCTTGGGTATTGAAGTGACTCAAAATCCAAAGTATATATTCATCTCCCAAAAAAAGTACATTGAATAATTGTTGAACAACTTTGGCATGGCTTAGTCTAACCCTCTCTCTACTCCAATGGAACAAAATTTGAACCTCACATCAAAAGAAGGGAATGAATTTGAGGATCCAACCAAGTACAGACAGTTTGTGGAAAGTCTTATCTACCTTACCACCACCAAACAAAATATCTCATTCGTTGTTGGGATTCTTTTCAGTGTAAATGTGTTGAGCCTACACAGAAAAGATCTAGCTATCAAATGACATACATAGTTTGCAGAGAAAATATGAGAAAAGATAAACATGTGTGAAAGAATGGAAGAATTTTCATTAACCAAATGAATGAATGATAATTTACACATGATATACTATGTATAACTCAACTAATGCACACTAGAAGAGAAGCCAATGCGCCATAGTGGTGGTTTAGAATGATCTAGACAAACACCGACAGTTACGGGAGTAAACTGCCACCTAGTCTAGTCTCTCATGCAGCTACGAGAGTGAACTGCCACCTAGTCTAGTCTCTCATGCAGCTACGGGAATGAACTGCCACCTAGTCTGAGTTAACTAGTCTCTCAATCTTCTGTTAACTGACTGAAACAAAGTGAAGTGAGCAGGAAATCAGGGAATCATGATTAATGCACTAGTCTAGTGATAATCCCAAATACAATGCGCATTAACTGGTGATGATCCCTGTTATCCATCAAAGTTGCACTGAGATGGACTTCCAGCGAGCCGCCAAAGTTTGAATATCACTTGTTCAAAATTCAGAGTTCAGAAATTCAGTCGGTCATAAAGACCACCCTGTTACTCTACATTTTCCATAAAAAAATTGTAATAAGAGGTGTTTGCATCATGGACTTGTAAAAGGTCTTAGCCACCTTAAGTCCTAAGCGTGAGTTATACTCTGGAGTGTTTTTTCACTTACTAATTATATTTTGTCGTTTTCAGGCGATTTATAATTTATGAGTTATTTCACTCAATCCCTCCAGAGCTGGAGTATATGCTCATGGTTAGGCTTGAGCATGGATCTAAGCCTAGTGTCTAATGTATATTACCATGCTAAACATCCTCCTAGAGTCTTATAGAAATGTAATAAGTCCCCCCTAGGATTTTTTAATTTTTTCAGTTAATTAAAAAATTGCCAAAATTCGGCAATTTTTAATTAAAAAATAAAGATACATTAAAAAAGTGGTATCTGGGCACCAAATAGACCATGGGGATGCTCATTTTTGGACCTAGAGCACCCATGTTACCTAAGTACCCACTTATTTGAGTAAAATTAGTGATTTTAATCACTTAAAATTGATTTTACTCTCAAAAACCCAAAAAGGTCATTTTAATTCAATAAAAATCA
>ML782793.1:1476723-1489879 GCA_009831015.1 Picea engelmannii
CTCCCGCTTCTGACAACACTGTGTAGAAGTCATATTAAATATACAGATAATATGGATTTAAAAACTGAAACTGATGATCCGAATGGAAGGAGCTCGAAAAGTTATGCGGTTTTAAAAAAATGACACTGAAAACAGACTTCCGATGTGAGAGTTATGCCCTTTTTAAAAAAAAGGCATAAACGGTAACCAAATGACCACGTGATAGTGTAAGCTGCTTTATGAAGTGACCCACTTTTATAAAGAGAAGTGGGGATCACTTTTACAATGAAGTTACCTTATAACAGAAAAACTACATGCAAAATAAATAACTCTAAAATAAAATATTAAAGCTACTTATAGCGATTCACTTTTATACTTGAAGTGACATACACTTTACAATTTTAGCATAAACTTTTTCAAAAAAGGTAACAAAACAGAGACTTGAACTCAAGACCTCTTACTTAATAAGGCAACTTTTAAACAAATGGTCTAGCAAAACATATTGTAATGTTCAGAAGGAGGATTGGATGTGAGAGTTATGCCCTTTTTAAAAAAAGGGCATAAACGGTAACCAAATGACCACGTGGTAGTGTAAGTTGCTTTATGAAGTGACCCACTTTTATAAAGAGAAGTGGGGATCACTTTTACAATGAAGTTACCTTATAACAGAAAAACTACATGCAAAATAAATAACTCTAAAATAAAATATTAAAGCTACTTATAGTGATTCACCTTTATACTTTAAGTGAAATACACTTTACAATTTTAGCATAAACTTTTTCAAAAAAGGTAACAAAATAGAGACTTGAACTCAAGACCTCTTACTTAATAAGGCAACTTTTAACCAAATGGTCTAGCAAAACATATTGTAATGTTCAGAAGGAGGATTGGAGGTGTTGTTGTTGTTGTTGTTGTTGTGGAAGACGGCCTTGGAGAGCGTGCTCAAAAAAAACTCTTTTCAAACAAGAAAAAAATTTCGCTTCTCGATGACAACAAGGGTTAGATCTCGGTTAGCTTACCCGGAAGATGCACCTTTTCCTATTTGTTTCTGATTTGCCGAGATTGCACAAGGCACGTGGCAAAGAGAATACACAGATCTAAAAGAGTAGCAACCCGGAAACAAATAATATCAAACCGAAATAAAACTTTGCAGAAATTTAAAAAATGCGTATTCAGGCTTTATACCTCCGGATCTGACTGTAATGGTCGTATCTTGGGCAAACGAAAACCTTTTCGAGAGAAACGAAAAGTGTTCCTAACTGAAACGAGTGCTCCGGACGCAATGGAACAGTCCTCTCAGCCCAGAAATGTACGAAAATGACAGAAAATGGATATGGGGCAACTCGGCTTCACGATCTCGATCTACAACATGAGCGAGTATTCAAACAGGCTCTAATACCATGTTCGACAACACAAGTATTCCAACAGAGGATGAACACCTTCAGTAACCACTCACATAACCAAATCAAAGATCAACACACCGATGTTTTCACGTGGTAAAACCCCGATGGGGAAACATCCACGGCCCCAGCCAACGCGACCACTTGGAGCAGTTTATTAATGCAAAAGAAAAAAATTAGAGATATTTTACAAAGAGAGTTTCTCACAATCAATCATCGGCAAATGACCCTCCATGCTCTTTAAATAGAGATCATGGACCAATTGGGTGTTAAGCCACGAATCAATGGTCGTTAAGATCGAGGAGAGTATGAATCGTCGGATCACTCTATGTCGGGAACATATCATGACCATCGGATTTCCTAACTACAAATGCATACTAATGCATACTAAAGAAACACACTTTTACCTAACGACACATTAAACCAAGTAGATCTTAACTAACTCCTAAGTGTCTAAATATCCTAACAGGCCTGAGACAGTTTGATGTTTGATGCATCCTGACAGATCTCGAGTCCCAAAAGAAATGTAGCAGACCCATGACCATCATCAAGAACCTATCATGCAATATCCTCTTGACTGCAACAATCGTTGAAGTCGAGCAACCGGTGATCAACAAATCATCAACATACAAAACTAGGAGTAAAAATGAATCAGTCGTCCTGAGCATGTAAACATTCGGGTCTGGCTTACAATGTACAAAGTTCTGTGACAACAGGTAGGAGTCCATCTTGGAATACCATGCCCTCGGGGCCTGCTTGAGGCCATAAAGACACTTCTTTAGTCCACAGACCAAAGATAAATCCTGCACAAATCCATGGGGTTGCTCCATATAGATCTCCTCAGAGAGATCGTCGTGAAGAAATGCATTCTTCACGTCCATCTGATGGACTTCCCATCCCTTGGTTGTCGCAATGGCAAGTGCCAAACATATGGAATCCATCTTCACTACTAGAGCAAAGGTCTCATCATAGTCAATGTCGTGCACCTGCTGAAAGCCTTTGGCAACTAGCCTAGCTTTGTATCTACTAACCTATCCATCCTCTGCGCTCTTGGTCCTGTAGACCCATCTGCACCTGATAAGTTTCCTTCCTGAAGGAAGGGGAACCAAATCCCAAGTTTGGTTCTCAAGGAGGGAGTTGTACTCCTCCTCCATGGCGAATTCCCAAAAGGGATTTCCAATAGCCTCGCCATAGGACTGTGGATCTGAAGACTAAACCAAGAAAAGATGCCTGGGTGGCATCGGTTCAGTGGCAGCGAGTGCAAGAGGATGCTCCTCGAAATCAGATCAAGTCCTCCTAATATCAGCTGGAACCCCAACAAGATCTCCTGCATCATGAAGAGTAGTCTTGGCCCAATTGGGCCTCTACTCTGACTCTGCATCTGCATGCACCGACTCTACAAGCGAGCCTAACTTAATGAAATGTGGATATAAATATTGAGTATTCCAGACCAAGTTTGGAGAGAATGGTAAGAACCATTTGTTTCTCCTACTTAGATTTATCAACCCCGCAAGCCTTGAGTTGCAACAGCAAATCCTTATATTT
Source organism: Picea engelmannii (assembly GCA_009831015.1). Taxonomy (NCBI): domain Eukaryota; kingdom Viridiplantae; phylum Streptophyta; class Pinopsida; order Pinales; family Pinaceae; genus Picea; species Picea engelmannii. Next base: position 1,479,648 of record ML782793.1, read on the forward strand.
GGTAAAGAAATCTTGGAGATTGTCGAAGATTTTTGGATCCAAAGTGAGCAATTCCACCTCGAGCATGTGTCCCCTCATCTCGTCCTGTTTGCCAAAAAACCCTTCCATGGTGGTCCAGGCTTCATTGGGGCTTTTACAGGAGGATAGGTGAAAGAGGAGTTCAAGAGAAATGAGACTGCAAATAGTTCCAAACGCTTCATCCATTCAATTCAGATACTTTGATTTTTCTATGGCTGATGTGGGTTCAATCTCTGTGTTCATGGTTAACCTGTATAATCCTCTACTTCGAAGATGCATTGTCATCTTCTCCTTCCATGCAAAGAAATTGTACATGGTAAGAATGAATTCTTTTGAAAATTCCATTTTTCCACTGTCTTCAATCTTCGATACTTGCAAAAAGAATCTAGTGTCTTTTTCCTAGCAATCTGTCGGCTCGGATACCATGTAAATGTGTTGAACCTGCACAGAAAAGATCTAGCTAGCAAATGACATACATAGTTTACAAAGAAAATATGAGAAATGAAGAATTCTCATTAACCAAATGAATGAATGATAATTTACACATGATATACTTTGTATAACTCAACTAATGCGCACTGGAGGAGAAGCCAATGTGCCATAGTGGTGGTCTAGAGTGATCTAGACACACACCGGCAGTTACGGGAGTAAACTGCCACCTAGTCTAGTCTCTCAGGCAGTTACGAGAGTGAACTGCCACCTAGTCTGAGTTAACTAGTCTCTCAGTCTTCAGTTAACTAAYTGAAACATAGTGAAGTGAGGAGATCAAGAAATCATGAGTATTGCGCTAGTCTGGTGATAACCCCAAGGACAATGTGCATTAGTTGGTGATGATCCCAATGTTGCATGGTGATGATCCCAATGTGGCATCTAGACTCCACTCAAYTGATCAAACTAAAGTGAGAACTGAAGAGAATATTCTCCTAAAGGAATATTCTCCCTAGACTATAGAAGAYTGAATAATGACTAGTAAACATAGGGAAAACCTTAGGAAAAAGAATTCCTAGATGTGTCTGAAGTATCTCCAACATTCGGGTTCATGCRAAAATCTTGTGAAGGACATTGGTCTACTACAAAAAGAGGTCTAAAATACTTTAAGGGAACTCAAGACTTTGGACTCAAGTATTCTAAGTTGGACGACTTCAACCTGAATGGATATTTTGAATCCTGATTCAGATTTTGACAAGGATGAAGAAAATGGAGCGTCAACTTCAAGCTATCTCTTGAGTCTTGGATTAGCAGTTGTCTCCTGGAAATCATGCAAATAGTCAGTTCCAACAGATTCCACAACAGAGGCAGAATATGTGGCAGCTACATAAAGCAACAAAGTAGATTGTGTGGCTTGGGAAAATACTTGAAGATTTGCAAGAAAAACAGGTGAATTCTACTCCTCTTCTAATTGACAATACTTCTACAATCAAGTTGGCCAAGAATTCTAGATTCCATGTCCGAACCAAGCACATCAACACGAAGTACAATCCGATTGGATATCATGTAGAGGCCAAGACTATTCATTTGAGACAATGTTCCTCAAATGGGCAAATTGCGGACATCTTCACCAAAGAGCTTGGAAGAGAAAAGTTTGAAAAGTTCATAACAATGCTTGGACTTAAAAACACCCCTTCGGATCAAGTGGGGGAATGTTGGATACCTAATCCTTGGGATTATTGTATTGTGTAAATAGTGTTATAAAAATTAAATTAGGAATATGAAGAGTCATAGGTGAATGTCAAGAGTCATCAGAGGTCTTGGAAGATTAAACCAAGAGTCATCTTATCTATGTATTTATTTATGGCTCACATTAATGAAATCTCTTGACAGCTTGGAGTTATTCAAAACCCATCCTGTCAGATAAGGCATATACGTTTTAGATTAATATATATGAACTGTAAGTGTCAAGCAGCGGAGCTTTTAACACAAACAACAAATCTGCAATTACAATGTTTTAAGGCTGCAAATCAGTAGGAGAGCCTATGAAAGTTTTGGCACAACACAAAAAACTTAAGAAGGTGTGCATAAAAATATTTTCATTGCTGTTTTAATTCTCCTTGTCAATTAATTTATTTTTCTCATTTAATTTAATTTAATTTAAATATTAATTGGCCAATGAAACTGGAAACATTGCAAGGATAAGTGAACAATGGGATATCTCAAACAATCAATTGGAAAAATAAATGAGTACATAATCAAGAGAATTGCAAAAAACAAATTTAAATGAGTACATCAGGAGTGCCTTAAACAACTCTACATAAAATTGGGACAAGAACAAAATCAGAAAACAAGGCCTTAAAGAGATACAATCAAGCACTAGGAAGCCCCATCAAAAGAAAATGGGCAAGGATCCAAAGGGCAACAAGGAAGAAACCTTGAACCAAAAATGTTATCACCCAACAAATCTCCTAACATCCAAGACCAGGAAGTTGATGATGAGATTCCTGCCCACCATTGATTTGGTGCTATAGACAATTCACTGCCTATGACCTTGTACTGGATATTTGGTCACAATAACTCTTTTGGTCAAAACCATCTAGACGTCAGGAGGTTATGAGTCTGAAACTAACAATATCGGAACACTTGTCTCTGAGAGTATTCTGTTAGGATGTGAAGTATCTCACAAAGAAACAAGACAATATATATTTGGTTCTTGTAGTCTGCAAAAGCCATCAAGTAGCCATGAGAATCTTAGAGGAAACAATGATAAAGAGCACAGATCTCATAACAGATGGGGCATCTAAATATGAAATAGTCTTGCAATTCAGGTAGAAGAAGTTATCCATAATATCTAGTTTCAACACCTTGACTACCCAGCTCCATAGAGTACGGGAGAGATAAGAACGGATATCTACTACAGCCAGAGTAGGAGTCAACCATGCAATGAATTCTGTGCAATATGGTCACAACATGGAAAATCATTGAGGTGAAGAGAGGGCCAGCATCAAACTTGGCTAAGATGAGAGTGAAGAACTATTTCCTTGGCATGAAAATGTTTTGAAAACATAGTATTGAGTACCCTCTCAATGCAGTTCCAACCTGTTTGCCTCAGGTTTAGACTCCATACCTCACAACCATAAAGAAGAGAATTGCCACCAGAGTGTGAAAGAGACAAATCTTTACCCACATATCCTAAAATTTAAACCGTAAGCATTGCCTTTACAAGGTTGTTAACATCACATATATTATACTCACCCTTGATTCTGCCACTGGGATCAAGCTAAAACATGGACCACAAATTGAAAATTGAAATTGTAATTTACATTAATGTCCACTAAAGACAAAATAGGTCAAAGGAACTTGTGACTGCAAACAGCAACACTAGCCAAACCAAAAGACTGGAGTGCAAACCACCACCCCAAATGAGATGATATGAAAATGAGTACGAGACCAGCAGGAAACGAAACAAAATGCCATAAGCACAGGTGTACCAGTAGGCAAGCAATATGCACCAGCAATAAATGCAATATATGCTGGGATATCTACCATCAGATCTGAAATGCTTCAGGTCAGACGGTATATATCCCAGCATATCTTGCCTTTATTGCTGCACTGCTCGTTATTTATTGATCCTCTATACAAGTAGGATGTCCCAAGAAGGAAAACCTTATAAAGTGAATGAGAGCCAGTAAAGAAGCAAACCCTATAAAGTGAATGAGGGCCAATAAAGAACCAAACCCTAGACAAAGATGCAACTGCCACAAGGACTGGAGGGAGTTAGACCAGCTAATTATTTGAATCAATAATACGGATGTCAAGTAATGTCCTCTACAAAGTGGCTTGGACTGATGGGCCCTGGGAAGTAATGTTGGGTGGGGCTAGGACAACTCCTTAGCTCCAGAGTGACAGAACTCCCAATATGCATCCTCGAGTTGGTGTCCTACAGAAGAGGCTCGCTTAAGGAACTATGATAATCCTAGGAGCCCTCAATGCCACAAAACCTACAGCCCAGGTGGCACAAACCAAGGAACAATGTCGCATCATGCATGGTCCTAGTGATGTAAAGTTACTGCTTGTGGGGCACTTTACCCCAGCTTCAACCTCAAGCAAAGAGTGAAGTATGCAAATCCGTTCCACTCTGGGAAGATGATGCTCCATCTCAACCCTCAACAGGGTCAGAACACTTGAAGATGGCAGAGAGGAAAGCAAAGCCCAAGTAGCAAACTAAATTCAACATGGGATGGCTAAATAATAAGTCCATCTCCAATCCAAAGAAACTGCTTGGAGTAAAAGGCCAAATTGGGACCTGGAGGCCCAAACAGTCCAATCCAAAAAACTAATGTGAAGCTCCCGCAAATGTCCCCCATAATCATATCATTAATTTCCTCCTTTAAGGGGAGGAGGTGGGGAAAGACATCAGGAAAGATCGATCCTCCTGCTATAGCATCCCTCTGTAGCTTTTATACTTTTGCGACAATGTTCTCTCGCTACATTTTTGTAAACATTCATCTTCATAATTAAGAAGCATGGGCTGGGACTAGGTTTTAGGGGTCTGCCTTAGTGCCACCAGAACTCTTTCAACTTGATTAAAAATTTTCCTATTTAATAACGTGAGATTATTTATTTTCTGTTTTAATGCTGATTAGTGGGTTGTTGAATTGACTATGCACCATTTATGAGGCTTATAAACTGTCTTTATGTTTTTATTCGACATAGTAACACCCAGCCAATTTTGCTTTTCCTGATTTTTTTCCCAAAGTGTGACTAGACATTAATTGCCTGTAGATTTTGTAGCTACTCGGTGGCATGGCCTTTGCCGCCCTTTTCTGTAATATGATTTGTACTGTAATGTTTGCATAATTTGTACTATAATGTTTACACAATATAAATTTGAAGCATAACATATAAAAACAAAAAGCATATCTACGGCAAAACATCCTCAAGGTGCATTGACAGTATAGTTACATTGAAGAAAGAGTTTAAAGTATATCCCAGAATATGCAACAATTAAGTCCTGCCCAGCACATGTCAAATCAATCGTGGCACAATCTATGCTCCATTAGAAGAACATAAGGCAAACCTTCTAACTTTTGACACAACAACCCTAATTGCAAATCTACCTTCAAAAGCAGTAAGTATTTGGTCAACCATAGGCTGATTTTACTAAAACTTCACTTATAATGTAGTATCGATATAAAGCTTCAGTACACTTGGATAAAATTATCTCTGCATCTGTTAAACAAGGATTCTGCTTAACAGAAAAAGTAACAAGCTTGATTTCAAAAATACCTACTGGAAACCAATTCACTTTATTGCATGTAACTTGTAATAGAGTGGTTTATAATTAACTTTCAGAAAATAAACAAGAAGGATTTCAGTCAACCAAACTATACCTCAGCCCAAACAATCTTCTTTGGTTCAGAATCATTGCCTATGTTATTCTCATCCGACTCAGAATCTCCACTAGCAGATTCTTGCCTCACTCCTACATTTCCACATATATTAGCAGAAGATTCGTTTCTTTCAAAACAAGCAAATGATTCCACATGGTCATCAGCATTTGTATTTGGTTCAATGTGCAAGCAAGAATCAGAAAGACCCTGTTTAGTTTCCTCCTGCAGTATATCGTAAACAACAAGAATGGAAAATTAAAAACCTTGCATTTATATTAACCAAAATTTCTTAAAATAGGACAAGAATATAGCAAATATAAATGAAATAAAATTCAGAGTAACAGTCAAGGAATACACACTAAAAATAAGTTTTCAAGAACATGAGAAATGTACTTCAACAAAAAAAATATTTATACAATGTAACATGTTTACCTTGAGACAAAGGGAAACCAAGGTCTAAAATTCTAAAATTGGATGTACCATTGTGTGTCAACAGTCCTATATTGGCAAATCTAGCCCAAAGGGGTTGGATCCAATGGTGGAAAGTGCAGAGATTTTCACCATTGAGCAAGGTTCAACTCCCATGAGGGCTTTTCCTGAAGCCAAGAGAGATTATATTAAATGGTCTCGTGACCCATGCATGCATAAGTGCATCAAAACCCACCACCATGTCCTCCAAATTTAAAAAGGGGTGGCAGGTGCAGGGGGGATCCTCTATGATCCCGGAGGACATGAGGATTTGTCTTATGCTTGGGATATTGGAATATGTACTAATAATCAGGCAGAGGCTTATGCTCTTCTGCAAGGACTAAGACTTGCTTTAGATCGTCAAATAACCTCTATAACTGTGGTAGCAGACTCTTCGGTCCTTATTCTTCATCCAATGCACAAAACTTCCTGGCCTACCAATCACACAATTGTTTCGATTTTGATTACGATCTCGCAAGAGGTAACAAGGTTCCAAAAAAATATTTAAAAAGTCAGGTACTGTGAGAGCATAATTCAAAAGTTGATACAATAGCAAATGAGGCCACAAGGTTAAAAATTTGGGGTTCTAGGGATTAATGGCACATTATCATATTAAACCATACCCTAGGAATTTAGTTCAACATTTAACAAGTACCACTCATTTATTAAGACACATGTCGCTCATGAGGCGCACTTCACCAAAAGTAGCTTTTTCTATGGTGTCAACTCATTAAGTTGTGCCTTAATACTGACCGAAAGGTTTCTGCAGTTATTGAGTGAGCCCACATAATCTAAGAGTGCTATCTCCATAGAGAATCAATGGGATCTTTGATCCATTTTAGCATTCTCTTGATGGTATTAGGGGGCTTAAAGGTCATCTGAATTTTTTTCCTCTTCAGAATTGTTGCAATCTTATCCATTCTACCCTAAATATAGGGAAGGTAGACCTTTGGAGCCCTCTGAGTGTTATTATTATTGTGGTCATGCTCTTGTCGACGCTGTGCACATGCATTATGAAAGGCCTTATTAATTTGTTCATCACTATAACCATTATCTATGAAGACTTTGAGGAAATGAGTCTTTGCATAATCCAAATGCTCATCATTCAATATTCTTACAACCCAAGTTGCTAATGCACTAATGACCCAAATTTTTTGGGTCAGGTGATGATGGAACTTTGCATGTAAATATTGTTCTATATAACTATTTTTTTACATACTTCATGAGACAAGGAAACACCATGTCCTTGGGTAATAAGCACATCTAGAAAGGAAAGACTACCATTCTCCTTAGTTCCTGTTATCGCAGGATTTGTTCTTGTACAAAGCCCACCCCAAATCTTGCGTAACTATGGAAGAAACTACCACTGTCACCTAAGTAGAATCTTCCCTCGTTTTAGTGATGAAGGAGGTCCACCACAAAAGAGACTTCCCTAGTGACCTCAAGGGATCGAATAGCAAGTTTGATAGCCAAGCCAAGCCTACCGCCCCCTATCTTGATCACTGGTTAGTTGGTCTAGGTCTAGGAAGGAAAGAAAGATTGTAAAGTTATTGTTGTACCTGCCTAGAACAAGAAAATTTTACACCATATATATAACAATTACCAAGGCTAAAGTATGCAACAATGACCTCTTTAGACACTAGACAAGTTAAATTGCATTCACTGTTGCAAATTACAACAAAAAACAACTTTATAACAGCAATAAATGATTTGCAACAACAGCAAGAATTATTGCTCAGAAACACCACAATTGACCATGAAAAGTAAGCACGTAACCAATATAATATTATCCAATTGCTAGAGATGATTTATAAACAAGTAAGACCACTTGCAATTAGGTGCATGCAGCGAATTAAGAGAATTTTCAATGCTTGTAGCAAACCTTTGTAACAGTAGCAATAATTATTATGAGTTTGCTGGAGTTAGGGTTAGCAGAGTTACACTTGAAAGATTTAGAAGAATGGTTTTAACTACTTTCACCACAGGATTGCTTCTATATCAGTGTCGTTGTCATTCTAGGGCCTAAGGAGTCTCAAATGCATTATACTTTAAGATTGATCTAATTAAAACCAAGATGTAGAGTCTAAACCCTAAGGTGCAAGCATATTTGGCCCTTAGGCTTTAGACTTTGAAGAGAAGGATATCTTAGGTGCAAGCAAGTTTGGGCCCTAGATATCGTTTTTCCCTTCTTGTAGTTTCAACTAAGTCAAAGATCAAATGTCTAGGGCTAAAATCCTAAAGTGCAAGCATTTCTGGGCTTTAGTGTTTGTTGATGTTTGAATCGGTTAAAATCGAAACAGCAACCTCACGAGAATATGAATCCCCCTATGTTTTTATAGAGGTGGTACTCCTCTTTGGCTGAAAGATATATCTTGAATATCTTGGATTAGGGAGAATGCTAGAGAACATACCCCAAATCTTTATTGTTTTGATTTGTATATGGAATGGTTCTTTATAACCAGATCTGATCTTCATGTGCATTGAGTAGCTTCTTAACAATTAAAAGATTGAAGGAAAGCTTCAATATCGGAATATATACATACCCAACACCATTTATGCAACCCTCTAAATCACATACAAGTAGAGGATACATCCATATCTTCTCACAAGAAAAAGGAAAGAATAGTTTTGATCATCTCAAACAACTTTAAATGAGTTATGCATTCATAACTTAAAAGAATTTGATGGGAATACTTCAAAAATATCACACTCAGAAACCCCAAGAATTGAGAAATCACTAAAGTAAAACCCCGAAGTAGTTCTTTGTGGAGTTTAATTCATAAAAGATATTCAACAATACACAAAATCTCTGAAAACCAATTGACTAGTGACTTAGAAACAAAGCTTGTTAAACAAGGACTAAATTCCCATGAATACAATAAACAATCCTGACTTAGATCTGACAGTCACATATATGGTTGTAAATACTCCATGATCATATAAGAAAGTCCTAGAAGAATACAAGAAAAACACTCAAGAACTTACCCTTATGTTCAATTCAGAAATATGAACAAAAAACCTTGAAAAAGTGGTGTAGAAGAAGAAGACGAATCAAGAAGATGGAGATCTTTGTTTGTTGATCAAAAGCTTGGCTGGATTTTGATGGCTGGACCCTTCTTTCTGATCTTCTCCTCTTATAATTCAACCTTCTCTCTCTCACCCTTTAATGAAGCCCTTTCTTTCTTTTTAAAACCGGCTCTTCTAACTTCTTGAGTAGTTAGGGCTTTGTCTTTCTTGGAATAATCACTTTAATTAATGCCTCAATAAAGTATCATTAATGAATTTGTATCATTTACATCTGTATCTTGAAGTGGACCCTTTTCGTATTTAATAAAAGTTTTTAATTAACTTTTATTTTGAAAATTTTTATTGGTTGCCTTTTTAAAGAGAGGACTGTATTTTGATTTTCTAGGCATGATATTCAATTTCTCAACTATGGAAACCAATTTAGATGTAAAATACACCATTCCAGCGTTCTAACAAGTCATCCTAAGCGCAATTTGGAGTTTTATATCTCAAGATATGAGCTTGTGAAGTTGAGGTACCAAGCAGATTTACCAGCACACCATAAAAATATTGTTGATTGTTCTTTCAATTTCCGAGAAAAATATGGCCAATTTCAGCCTTTGAAACATGTTCCATCATCTTCCTCGTCGAAATACCTTTCCAACAAGGTATAGTTTGCCCAAATCCTGTTGATTTTTCTGTGTGTTTTCTCACTTCTGCAATTTATCCCAATCCCGGTTTCAATCACTCCTTATCACTCCAAATGTTTAATGCCCATTCCCAATATTAATGAATTTGCAGACATTAATATGCATTAAATATTAAAATGAAATTTGACTGAAACACATGAAATAAATGATCCTTTCAATGGCTGTCTTAAAACTCAGAAATTAAACCAGCAAGCAAACATTTAATGACACAATGATATTTGGTCAATTGACCCTGGAAAAACCCCAGTGTGGGGAAAACCAGTGAGAGAGAGTGAGTTCTTCTTATTTCTTCAATTTCTGGAAATTACATATCAGCAAAAATAAAACCAACAGCATTTACTTATCTCTTCCCTCGATTTCCGTGCTTGAAATTAACTGGAAATCTGTGCACAGACAGCCACCTCGAAATCTGTGCACAGACAGCCGTACCATACGGACTGTCACAGCATTAAATGTTGTACGGACTTCTAGAAAAACGTGCCCAGAATTTGTTGCTGCTGTACGACGGCCGTACGGTCTGTACGGACCATTAAATGCGCCCTTTTCCTTGGAAAACGTGCTGTTGTACGGCCCAGAACAGGAACATTAAATGTGGTTGTACCAAATCCGTACCGTACGGATTTATTCTCACTGTTGGCTGCCTCGAAATCCGTGCCCTGCTTTGCCTTGGAATTCGTGCCACTTCTTTGCTGCTCTTTCTTCTTCA